>OVBA01004768.1:9340-22255 GCA_900406435.1 Lepidium aucheri
TAACTACTAATAATCAAGATATGATCAAACCAATCTAATTCAAGCCAATTAAATATGATGATTTTTCTATCAACCTAATGAGCAAATAAACAAGTAATTAACTAGAAGAGATAACAATAAACGACCTGAAATAAAATAAGAAGATTATTGGAATAAACAAAGCAAATTGCAGAAAATAGAGAACTAAGNCAGAGAACTACGCAGAAAATAGAGTAAGAACAATCAATGAGAATATGGCTCTTAAGGAATGTGAATAATGGATCAGTTATTCACTTAGGTCTACTGGGCTACTTAACAAAACTCACACAAAGAGGATCTCTAGGCAACAAGTTCATAGATTAACGAATCCACTTTCATGGCAATTAATCTCAGAGAAGCTATCAATAGACTTCATTATCATATGCATTTGAAAACTTATAATGCATTAAGAAATAACTTATTCTAGCTCATAAACACCCTAAACATTTATTCCCTTGAGTTAGTAATATAAATCTCTGAAATGGTTCAGTCAGACATTTTTTCAAACTCCTTCTTGAGGCTAAAGTGTCTAAGTTCAGATTTTAAATGATAAGAATGAAACAAGCATTAATAACAAGAAATCATAAGAGATATAGACTAATCCAACCTTACATAGCTTCGAAAGCCTAAGATATACACTAGTCTAACTTATTTCCTCAAGAACCCTAGATAATCTGCTTATAAATCATGAAGAACATAAACAACCCAAAAAGGATAATAAACCAAATAAGTAGAAAACTAAGGAAAAGATAAACAAGATTAGACAAAAGATAGAAACTACAATTAAAACAAATAAGGAACAACTTTTTGATCTGAAATTACATAGAGGGAAAATGTTCTAGTTGTACTTCACAAAACAAGCAATAAAATGTGGACAAATGGTTAAAAAAGTATATATACCCTTAAAAATGTATTTAAAGAGTATTTAAATTTTCAAGAAAAGAGTATTTACATTTTCAAAAATGTAAATAAAAAATATTTACATTTTCAAAAAAGGTGCAACAAAGGGTTCTGATTACATAAAAAGAGTAATTATACTCTTAACAATCCAACCCTAAAAAGTCAAATAGAAAAAGTTAATTAAAATCTTTGAGAGCGTCTAACTCTGCCGCCAACTCGACCCTTGTGGTCGAGCTGGCATGTTGAGGAGGCAAAAGTGGAATCAACTCAACCCTCACAGTGGAGTTACCAATCGAGTTGTATCCAAATTATCCGTTCTTTTCTCTTATTAAGCTCCATAGTGTGTCTTCCTGTCAAATCCTGCTAAATCCTTTCACCTCTCATCTAGATTAGTCTCCAAAGTGCCCAAATACTCTTGATAACAACTCCATATGTAAAATGTATACAATAAAAATACAAACTATGCAAAGTGAAGGTAAAGGACTCTAAAATGATGCAAACATAACTCAAATATATGCAAAATAGACAATAAAAGATACCTAAAACTACTTGAAGTGCATACATATCAATTCCCCCAAATTTAGTCTTTGCTGGCCCTCAAGCAAACAAATAGAACCAAGAAAGAAGAGAGGTTATAGATGGAGACTCAGAACCAAAGCAAGCTGGTCTAAATGTAAATTAAATGTTCTAGTTAGTACTTTTGAGATGCAAATTAAGCAAGCCTTACTTAAAACTTTATCCATAGTAATCACAATTCAGTCTATGTTCAGCCTCAACCTACACATGCATTCACATTAACCATTCCTTTCACATTTATTATTTTATAACCATGGATCAAGTTATGCATTTCCTAAGAACTTGTTTGGTCAAGGATAAGGTCTAAGAGATAAAAGGGATCTCTATCATATGTGGGTCAATAACCTCAAAAGAAGGGTCACTAAAGAATAAATTGAGCTTTAGCATAATGCTAAAAGTGAGAACCAATAAATGCATACAAATATAAGATTCCATCTATCCAAACATCCAATAATCAAACTCAACCTATCAAAATCTACCCAAGAAATTGATCCTAAGCTACTCTGTTTATTCAAGGTTAATTTTATGCCAATGAGACTTTTTAGAATCAACTTCACAAGTTTCTTTTAATTCTTATTCTAAGAAGATGGTTCCTATTCTTTTTGTGACTTCTAGCGGTTTGAGACTTATGTATAACTCAGGTTCTTTTTCCTTCTTTTACCACAGAACTATCTAGACACTTGTCCAATTTCTTTTCCACTTTGCTTAGCTTAGAACATTCACACTTTAAATTTTCCAAATTTTTTTTACTAGAACACTAATTTTTTTCTCAGACCTTTCTCACCTTAGAACTCTTAACTCTTTTTTTCATTCTCTTCCAAGTGTTTTTCTTCCCACTGCACAAATCATAAGCAGTCCACTACACAAAAATCGGCTTCCACCTAGACCTAACTGATCCAAAAATTATGAACCAGAGTCTACATGAAATAATACCATTCTCGGCTCAGACCTAACACTTTATGCTAAGCTCAATCCTGAAATAGGACACACAAACACACAACAAACAATGCATGGTTTGAAAAGAAGATTAGGTTCAGGGTAAGATTCACTTAGATTAACAAGAGTGATGAAAATTGGAAAAGAAAATCTAAGTATTTTGTTCAATCCACAAGCTCATACTCGATGCAAAGACTTGATAAATAAGAGTCAGGTTTAGGTAATTCATCCTTGGCTGCTAGTTTTTCCACGGCTTGATGTCCTTGTCCTTGATGTTCTTCATTCTTATATCATTAAATTGGGAAAAATACCATTTCATGGTCAAAGAGGGTATTTTGTGCTAAGGCATAAGATTTGAGGGAAGGAGATAGAGAATGATGATATGTGAGCATTTCAACTAGTTTCAGGAGTCATTTACCATCCAATTTGCATTGATTCATCTAGTAGTTGCATCACTTCATAGTCCTTTTACCTTATTTGATTCATTGTTTAATTATAGCTTTGATTTTTAGCACTTTCTTCTCATCTCTCTCTCTGACCCCTTTAGTTATATTTTTTATTTCATTTTGTGGGTTTATGCATTTTTTCATGAAATGTGAGTATATCTATTAGGATTCTTAAGGAAATGAGTTAGATTAGTGTGGATCTTAGGTTAGTTAGGTTGCTTAAGGATATAATAGCTTTGATATCTTCCAATTTGGTGTTCTTAGTGCTAGTTTTTTTCTGATAACTTGAAAATAAAGCTTAGACATTTCCACACCCAGAAGGTGTTTGATGAAATGTCTAACTGAACCATTTTCAAAGATTTACACTCCTAACTTAATGGATTGATTATTTAGGGTGTTTATTGAATATAATGAGTTGTTTCTTAATGCTAGTTAGGTTATTAGTGGCTATGATGATATGGTTTGATTGTAGCTTAGCTGAGATTGATTGCCATGAAAATGGAGTTAATTATTTATGAACTTGTTGTCTAGAGATCATCTCAGTGTTAGTTTGTTAAGTAGCTTGGTAGATTTAAGTGAAGCACTGATCCATTATCGCACTACTCAAGGCCCTTCCATTCTCTTATTGTTCTCTCCATATTTTGTTTGCTTGCTTATTATTAGTTCTCAATCTGCTTTGTTCTGTCTTTTATCTGTAATTTCTTGCCATTCTTATTTCAATTATGTCATCTAGGTATCTAGATTTCACTTTAACCATTTGGCTTTAATTGGATAGATTAGATCATATTCTGATTGCTAGTGAGCTAACCTGATTGTATTAATACCTTATGTGTTACAATGAATATGATAATACACTAGGAATTGATCTGTAAAATCCTTGTATCAGTTGATCAGGCCAAGACTGAGGTGATTTTTCAGTTGTAGCCTCCAAAAAATGTGAAGGATAGACAGTTTTCTGGGCCATGTTTGGTTTTACAAGAAGTTTATGAAAGACTTCTCTAAGATTGCATGGCCTCTCACTCGACTATTGAGCAAGGATTCAAATTTTGAATTTGATGCTGAGTGGTTTAAAGCCTTCCACCTCATCAAGGAGGCTCTGAGTTTAGCACCAATTTTCCAAGCTCCCATTTGGGATCATCCTTTCGAGATCATGTGTGATGTTTCAGACTATGCCATTGGAGCAGTTATTGGGTAGAGAATTTGTAAGAAGCGTCACGTGATTAATTATGCCAATAGAACTCTTGATGAGACCCATAGGAGATATGCCACAACAGAGAAGTCGTTGGCCATGGTTTTTGTGCTTGAAAATTTTATAAGCTATTGGTGGGTTCAACAGTGGTAGTCTACATTGGTCACACAACATTAAGGTATATCTATGCTAAGAAGGATACAAAACCAAGGTTATTGAGATGGATCCTTCTGCTGTAAGAATTCAACATGAACATAATAGAGAAGAAGAGAATTGAAAATGGGGTTGTTGATTACTTGTTAAGGATGACAGTGGAAGACATGATACCCATGGATGATTCACTACATGAAGAACAACTTATGGCATTTAAAGTTGTTGAAGAAAATGCTTATACTAATCTTGAGCTTGAGAGAGTGATGAAGCTTGGGGAAAACAATTTCCTTGGTATACAAACATGGTGAACTACTTGGTTAGTGGGGAAGTTTTGAAAGGATTAGACTCCTATAAAAGGAATAAGCTTTTCAGATGCTTGAACCACTATTATTGGGATGAGCCATATCTTTACAAAAAGGGCTCTGATGGTTTGTTTAGGACATGTATTGCTGAGGAAAAGGTTCATGGTGTTATGGAACATTTTCATGGGTCTTCTAATGATGCTCATTCGCAACCTTTAAGACTATTCAGAAGGTTCTTCAAGGATGCACAATGTCTTATCTCCAAATGTGACCCTTACTAGCTCATGGGGAGCATTAGCAGAAGGAATGAAATGCCTCAAAACCCTATTTTAGAGGTAGAAGCTTTTGATGTTTAGGGAATTGACTTCATGGGACCATTCAATCCACCATCTCATAGAAACAGGTTCATTCTGGTGGTAGTTGACTATGATTCGTTGACTATGATTCCAAGTAGATTGATGCCATAGCTTGTCCCAAAAATGATGTCAAGGTTGTGTTGAAGCTGCTGAAGAGCATAATTTTCCCATGTTTGGAGTTGGTGCAGCGGCGACACCCATATAGGCGCGCTCGACCTACAAATCTTGTGAGATATACATGAACCATCTACCAAGCAGTAGAACTCAAGGTTCACACCTGCTTAGGCTTCTAGCCGTGGGAGCTAGGCTCAATGACGGCTAGGGTTTTTGAGATCCTATCTCGTTGGCACAAAGGCTAGGGTCTTTGGTTTGTTTTTAATCTTTCTGATTTTATGGATAACCAATTGAAGCAAATATATAAGGAATCTGGTGGACACCTTAAATTACAATATGGACCATGGACCTTGTTTTAAATCCAAAAGAAAAATAAATTTACTAAAGTATTAAGTGAATTGGCTTCTATTTCATGATGAGGCAATTGAAAATGACTTTTAAGAAATAAAAGGTCCATCAACAATTTGGATCTAAAATTTAGGATTAATTAATTAGACACATGGTTAATTAATTTTAACCTAAAAATTAGGTCACGAATTGGGCCTAAGAAAACAAAGACCAAAATAGGCCCCAAAATGCTTTTTATAGCTCAAAAACAAACAAAAACAAAAGAAGTTCCATCAAAATGGCATGCGTGGGAAATTAGGGCTAACCCTAGTGCCACGCTGCACCAACAAGGTATTTAAAAGCTTACCTAAAGAAGCGTGGAGTGAAACATAAGGTAACAACTTCCTATTACCCTCAGACCAGTGGCCAAATAGAAGTCTCAAACACGTAATTTAAGGCAATTCTAGCTAGAGTTATTGGATTTTCAAAACATGATTGAGCAATCAAGATTGATGATACACTTATGACCTACATAACTGCTTTTAAAACTCCAATTGGAATAACTCCATTCCAACTGCTGTCTAGGAAAAATGTCATTTGCCTGTAGAGATTGAATACAAGGCTATTTGGGCAACTAGGCTCCAAAATTTTGACCTGAAGTGTTCTCAAGATAAGAGAGCAATGAGCTTACATGAGTTTGAAGAGGTGAGATTGGAAGCTTATGAAAGCTCCAAAATATACAAGGAAAGAACAAATGCCTTCCATGAGAACATGATTATGCCCAAAAAAATCACAGCTAGTGATCAAGTTCTTTCGTTCAACTTAAAGCTCAAGCTCTTTATAAGAAAATTGAAGTCAAGATGGTCTAGTCCATTCAAGGTCAAGGAAGTTCTACCATAAAGAGCATTACTCTGGTTAATAGGGAAGGGGGATATATCAGTGTAAATGGGCAAAAGGTGAAACCCTATATTGCTGATGAGACCATTCCGGAGAGGACTTCATTTTCTCTCAATGAACCACCACAACTCTGATGGGATTGAGAAGTCATGCTTAGTGACTTTAAATAAACTTATCTTGGAAGATGTCACATGGTATATATATATTTTGAGTCTTTATAAAATTTTTCTGTTTTTTTTTGTTTTTGATTTTGAATTTCAGAATTTTAGGAGTGTCTGAATGGTTGAGGTGGTCGAGCTGTGTGGTGTTGGGAGCAATTAGAAAAGGTTAAACCCCGACGAGCCATGTCATGTCCAGTTCACCACATTATCCAACAAAGGATGTGAACATAAAAATCTGGTTGATAAAGACATGACTCAACCTTGTCAGCCGAGTGGTCCCGTTGAGTCAGCAGCAAGTGGACTTCTGATAATTAAAAACCATGGCCACACCCTTAACTACACCTTCAACAACTAGATTCTCCTTGGGGGCCCCTCTTGTATCCTCGACATTACTCCTGTTAGCTCACATGTGCATGAACTAATGGTTCCTTAACCCCACATGTTTTGGCTTCTTTTAGTTCACATGCATACTAGCTAATTGACATTGGGCTCCATGTTTTGGGCTTCTTATGGAATCACATGCATTTGTTCATACACTCACCGTTTTCCTGTAAAAGCTTACCGTGAGTTCACTCTCCACAAACACTTCACACTCACGCTAACTACTTCACTCATAGCTTCATCTCTCTTATTTGGCTCCTTTTGGATTATTTTCTTCTTTTGTAGATCATTGGAATGCAACTCGACCGTGTACGCCGATTGCCACCTCGAGATGGGTTCATTTTGAAAAATTCAATGTGCAAATAGACCACACATACCAAGTCCCACGTTGAAGTGAGCAAGCTGCGAAACAATGAAGCCATTAACCACCATTATTGCAAGGAGAACCACCATAGTCACACGTTCAAGCCGTGGAGAAGCTCATGATTAAAGGAGATGAAGAGTATGATGGGCACTTGATTGAGAGAAGGAAGGTAATTTACAGAAGGGAAAATGCCAGCTGAGAATCCTGGCTTTGATGTGGAGCTTGGGCGTGAAGATACATAGAGTGAAGATGTGAATGAGCTAGATGATTGACCTGGTGAAGTGTATGAAGAATATGCTTACATATGAGCAAGCACTCAACATTTTCCTCAGAATGGAAGTGAGAGGGACACTTTATACTCACCTTAACACCATGAAATAGTTGGGAATTGGGAGGGATTTGGAGTACATGCTTGAAATGTGCAGCTTGACTTACATCATGTCCAACCATATGCGTGCCTCCAAAGTGGAGACTTGCCACTTGATTGGTTTTCTTCAAGTACACTTTTATGAGGGTGAGATGGAAGTATTATCAGAAAAATGAGGCTTCAAAAACATTACCTTCACAGTCTACAGGAAGGCTTTCGCTCTCACCATGAGGTAGCTAAAAAGGCTCTTTAAACTCCCACTTGGGGCAAAATTTGAGCCATAATTTGAAGAGGTGAATTAGATGCTCTGTGGGACATCATAGGCGGCCATGATCCTTACCTCTATGTGAGAACCAAGAGCAATGAAATCAGAAATCCGACCATCCACTACTTCCACAAGCTCTCGCCAACACCTTCTTCGTACGCATAACAACAGGAAATAATAAAGGTGAAATGAAAATTATGTATAAAGCACTGAATGGTCTCCTTGATCCTACACAGTACGTGCATGAATTCAAGGGAGGTATTACAAAAAAATGAGCTAGACTATGCTAGGACAGTTGTTATCCTACATGCAACGGGCCTCTAAGCTGGAATAGAAAAATGAGGCAGTAATATGTAGTGGTTAGATCGTGACTGACATCCTCAAGGCTTATGGATGGTTTGGACAAATTATCAATCAACGGGATTTTCCTATACAAGTTCACCTATTCAGAAGTTGGAGAACAAATATGGTGTTCCAAATGTGGAGTTTACAAAGATAAGGTTGGGACAGAATAGTGATTTAAACCCTCCGAGGGACCACCTTCATGTCCAAGCAATATAAAAAGATGTTTAGGGACTTGAAAGGGATTCAGAAGAAGATATTTAGTAGGTATTAGAACGTGTTTACTTTGAAGAATATGTTGATCCAAGACAAGGTAAAGGGTTGGAAGAAGCAATTCGTCTCCTTCAAAAGTAAAATAAATGGCAAGATAATACCATCCGAGCACTAAAAAACTCAGTAAATGAAATGAAGGGACATATTAAAGAGTTCCAAGGGAAAATGTGATGTGGTTCTTCATCTCAACAGAGGACCCAAGTCCTTGAACCGACTCTCTAAAGAATCCGGTCCTCCACTCTTTCACCTAGGTGCTGTACACCTTCAGCCCCACATATAGCATCGTCTTATGCACTGGAGGAGCAAACATATCAAGATTTTGTTGATTATTGGTATAAATTGATGGAAAACTCGACTGCACGGTCAAATTATGATGCCATGGGGCACCAAGACGACATATGCGGATCTGATGAGATATGCAAGGACTGTCTTCTCATAGTAGAACTCAAAATTCACACTGTAAGGTAACCAACTGTGGGAGCTATCCTCAACAATGGCTAGGGTTTCAAGATCCTCTCTCATGAGCATGGTGGCTAGGGTTTTGGTTTTTTTTATCTCTCTGATTTTAATAATAAGAAGTGAAGCAAATATATTAGGAATTTTTTGGTGGAAACCCTAATTACAATATTAGGACATGGACCTTATTTTAATCTAAAAGAAAATAGTAAAGACTAAAGCCTTAAGTGAATCACAAATCTATTTCTTATTGGGCCAATCGAAATTTACCTTTAAAGATTAGGAGATCCATCAACAACTTGAGCCTAAAATCTGGTAAAGAAATAATTAACCATAGCGTTAATCATCTTTACCCAAAAATCAGGTTACAAATGGACCCTAAAAACAAACACCAGAATTGGCCAAAACGGCTTCTAACGGCTCAAAAATAAAACATACAAAGGTCCATTAGAGAGGCAAGACATGTTTAGGAAATTAAGGATAGCTCTGATGTGACGTTGCACCAGATCCTTTATAGTCTGAAAGAGTCAACCTCGACTCTGAGATGGATTGTTTGACTTTCCTTATTGTCCTCAACTCTGTGTAGTGCTCCTTCTTTAGTGGCCACATAGTGGGATTTATGACATGCTTATCCGTATGATTTATTTTTGTTAAACACATCATTCCTTTGTAACAAGTGACTTCTACCTGATACACCTTGGGTCAGTTATATCCCTGGGGCTTAGAGACACGTTCCCCAATAATTCTTGCGGTCTTGTGCTCCTCCCAAGTCACAGCAGGACTGCTTCAAAGCGTTTTAGGGTTGAGAATATGGTGAAGACCCTATCTCATACATAGAAGGAGTACGTGTTGAGGTACTCATTAATCAAGGTCCCTTTTTTAAATTCCCATGAACGTCTTAGTAAGACATGACACACATCCATGGGGGCGATGTCACAACTGACTAGGTCCTGGTATTCATTCACAATAGAGAAAGGCACACGAGTTTGCCAATCTACCTTTATGGTGTCACATGTATGCGGCCAAGTAACATCATAGGGTCCAGATGACGGACTACGAGGAGTTCCAAACTCTAGGCTACTTGTCTGAGATAGGATTCTCACCACTTCTTGGATCGATGATGAGTGCACACTTAATCCCCTTGACTTCACAACTACTTTTGAAAACTTCAAGGGACACCTAAAGGAAAGGTCTCGCAATTGGATATCAACGATAATCTTGCATTGGCGTGGCATGTTTTGGTCCGCGGGTGAGTGCACTCAAAAGAATTGTTGTCCTTCTTAGTAGGCGGATCCTGTTTCTCAACCTTGTGGGTATTTTTTACCCGCAGGAATAGGGCACATCTACAGCTTGTACCACTTGCTCTGGTAACAAAGGTTGACGACCAAATTCCTTGATCTGGACAAGAGATATCCAAGGCACTCTTAGGGTGGTCTATGTCGTGTGTGGCATCGTGAGGATGTAGATAGGTTGTGTAATCCATTTGCAAGAAAGCCTTTAGATTCTCGAATGATGGGTCTTTCCATTCAGCAAGTCGTCCAGTCTCATGGCTCTATTGATCTCATCGTAATTGCTTAGTGTTCCGACGATCTTAGCTTTAACGAGCACTCTGTTGCACTCGGGGAGTTGTTTTTTACATGTTTTGTATTATGAGCCGTACCTATAATATCAGTAAGAGGGGACTCATGTGTGCCCTCGGGGTCTTCTGTGGTGGTGGAGTCCTTTTGGACCATCACTTTGTGCATTAGGCTCACGTTCTCTTTGGTAGCTCCAAAGGCCGGTTGGCTATTTAGTAGTCTATTTAGTAGTAGAGACATAGCGTGTGGTGAAGACCCAAAAAGAGTTCGGTTCTGACCAAGATTAGGTGTAGAGTAGGCTGTTAGAGGTGTTGAGTTGCTCGATCTTCTTGGTGGGTTGGTGTTGCTGAAGTGTTTGTGATCTGCTAAGGAGTGGCTATAACATATGTATAACTTAACGGCTGGGAAGGGTTTCTACGAGGTTCTTTTAGAAGGCTTTGAAGGATGGCTAGTACCTGAGCGGCTTGTTGTGTGAGTCGATTGATGGCTTGATGTAAGGCCAATGATTCAGAGTTGGGGAAAGCAAATACTTCTCATGGTTGGGACATGGTACAGTCAGATGGCAGGGATAATGAATGTGGTGAGAGATGATGAGAGTGAGATGTTCAATTTTTAGTTTTAACCTTGATCTCCAGTGGGCGTGACTCATAGCTCAAGGTTTGATTCTGATACCAGTTTGATTTCGTGGGGCACCGGGATAGACACACTACACTTGCGCATTTGATGAGATATGCAGGGATCGTTTTCTTACAGTAGAACTCAAAGTTCACACTATAAGGCAACCAACCATGGGAGCTAGGCTCAATAACAACTAGGGTTTTGACATCCTCTCTCGTGAGCACCTTGGCTAGATTTTTTTTAATCTCTCTGATTTTATTGATAAGAAATAAAGCAAATATATAAGAAACTTTCTGGTGGAAACTCTAATTATAATATTAGGCCATGGGTCCTATTTTAATCTAAAAGAATATAGAAAAGACTAAAGTTTCAAGTGAATCAGGCTTCTACTTCTTACTGGGCCAATCAAAATTTGCCTTTAAAAAATAGGATATGCATTAGCAACTTTGGCCTAAAATTTGGTGAAAAATCATTAACCATAGAGTTAATAATTTTTACTAAAAAATTAGGTCACATGTTGGCTCCTAAAAACAAACACCAAAGTCGGCCAAAAAGGCTTCTAATGGCTCAAAAATAAAACAAATACAAACGTTCATCAGAGAGGAAAAACTTGTGTGGGAAATTAGAGTTAATCTTGGTGCCATGCTGCACCGAATCTCTCCCGATCTAAAAGAGTCGACCTCAACTCTGAGTTGGATCGGTTGAGTTTCTATGTTGTCTTCAATTCCGTGTAGTGCTCCTTGGTTTCCAAGTTGTGGGATTTATGACCTGCTTATCGGTTCGATGAGTCATTGTTAAACGCGTCATTCCTTTTTCACAAGTGACTCTTTCCTGTTATACCTCGGGTCGGTTGTGTCCTTGGGGCTTATTCCCCGATGATTCTTATGGTCTTGTGTCCCCCCAGGTCGGCAGGGCTGCTTCAAAGCGTCTTGGGGTTGAGAATAAGGTGAAAGCCATATGTTGTACACATAAGGTGTACGTGTTGAGGTACCCATCATGAAAGGTCCAAATGTCAAATTCCCACGAACGTCCTAGTAAGACGTGGCACATATCCATGGGCACAATGTCTTAGCTAACAAGGTCATGGTATTCATTCTAATAGAGAAAGGCAAAAGAGCTTGCCAATCTGCCTTCATGGTGTCACGTGTATGCACCCAAATAACATCATAGGGGTCTGCATGAGGGACCACGAGGAGTCCTAAACTTTTGACTAGCTTGTCTAAGATGAGATTCTCACCACTTCCTGGATCGATGATGAGTACACTCATAATTTCCTAACCTTACAATTGCTTTTGAAAATTTCTTTCCTCTGGCAAAAGGACACCTAAAGGAAAAGTCTCACAATTGTAGCAAGACATTTAGGCTAACCATGCATTGGCGTAACATGTTTCGGTCCGCGGGTGTGTGCACTCGGAAGGTTTGTCGTCCTTCTTAGTAGGTTAATCTTGTAGCTTAACTTTTTTGGTATTCTTTACCTGCAGTGATAGGGCACGTGTACAGCTTGTACTGCTTACTCTGGGAACAAAGGTTGACAACCAAATTCCTTGATCTGGACAAGAGATATCCAAGGCTCTCTTAGGGTGGCTTGTGTCGTGCGTGGCATCATGATGAGATCCTCCTTGATCATCGCTTGCAAAGGAGAGTGAAGGAGATAGGCGACTTGTTCTTGATCAGAAAGAAGAAGAAGAAGTCGAGAAAGATGGATCGTTAGGTCGCACAAAGGCTGCAAAAGACCTTTGATATTCCGTTGAGAGTGAACAATTTTGAGAAAGATATTTTTTAATTCAAAAGTTGTTGTTTATTTAGACTAAGGCCACAAAAATATATAGGGGAGAGTTCAGTCTTTGACATATTCCCAAGACAACTCAAAAATGACAAGGTAATAAAGCTGTGTGGA
>OVBA01004769.1:8443-22255 GCA_900406435.1 Lepidium aucheri
TTTTTTTTTTTTTTTTTTTACACTCTTCTCTCTCCGTATCATTTTATTTTTTTATTTATTTATTATTATTTTTTTTGTCAATTTTACTCATTGATAAAGGTCCGTTCCATAACCAAATGACTCCCACTTGAGCGGGTGGGATTTGAACCCCCACCTAATATCTAGGTAGATCAGGGACAAGTCAACTAGACCACCTACTTCTTGGCTCTCCTTTACTTTTTTTCTTTAATCTGAATCTTAAATATATAAAAATTGTTGAAAAAAAAAACATATACAAAGATTAAAATTACAACTATACTGTTGAATTGCTCAGTTTGGTAGTTGAAATGATCTGACTAATGATTTGACATTAAAAATTGATTTCTACTCACTATATTATTATATTATAATAATTTAAAACAAAAATTTTAAGAGCGAATTTTATGTTATGAATTGGATTTTGTCGATCTAATTGTTGACAAAAAAAATTATAATTATACCACATCAATAGTGGACCCTAAAGAAAACCAAACCCGAAAAATTAAGATCATATCAAAATTGATAAAGATCGTATGAGTTAGATAACAAGACCAAATTCCAAATGAAAGGATCAAGGGTATTAATATTCAATTTGGCGAGATATAGACCGAGAATATGGATATTTTAATAAATAACTATTATCGAAAATCTCCTTTGAAAAAACATAATTATCAAAAGAATTGACAAAAAAAAAAAAAAAAAAATTATCAACCTCAATTTTGATGATATGATATTACAAAAAGACATAATGTTGGAAATGGGCTTGTCACATAGTGGAAGTTTAACTCCAATATGGGCTTAGAAGTCTTAGGCCCACTAAAAATTATAATTAGTTCAGAACGAGGCCCATTCGAGAAAAGGTGTTATATGTTGCAGTCACAAGCTTCTTTCACGAGATTTTTGTTTCTTACTAGATGATGTAGCTTCTTCATAGTTTCAACATATTATAATTTTGTGGTTATTGTTTTTTTTTTAAAATAAAATTTTAGCAATTAGATCCACACAATACAATCCATAACTTAAATCCGCCAAACTCTAAACTTTATAACATAAAACATAATTTCTAAAATCAAATTTAGATGAAAAATATTGTAGAAATAGATGTTTAACCACATGACCAAATATGGTTTCATTGTTAATTTTTGTTTGTTGTGAATTATATGACATTTATGTAAGTGCATATACTAATCTCTCACTTTTTTAATTCTTAGAGTTTGATTTTTTTTGTCTTATATATTAGAGAAGTTTTCGTGATTATTTGTTATTTTTAACAGTTGAATCGATAAAGTTTGATTCATATATAACTTAAGTTTACCTATTAGCTGAGACATGTTAATCACTAGACTGAAAAGTTAAGATCTCGTGATTGCTTTTCACTTCTTTGGATATATAATTAATAAAACTTTGGCTGACAAAAAAAATAGAGAAAAAATATATATACATAATAATAAAAATATGAAAATATTATATAGTTTGATACAACATAAATGGACGTTTCTTATCATTTAGATTATACTCTTTTATTATTTTATTTTTTTCTTGACTCGATTTTTCCAAGAAAATTTATATATATATATATATATATATATTGTTCTTATAATTTCGTATTCTATTTACAAAAATAAACGACAAAAGTATAGTCAAAATATTTCCTTAAATGTGAAGTTGTGTTTTTTCATCTTTCATCAAAATTTCTATTCTAGATTTTCAAAGATTTATTTGGAAATAACTTAGAGATTTCATTTGACTTTAACATTTAATGTTTCATAATTATATATAGCTAATCTGCAAGTAACTAACAATTTTATAATCTTATATAATAGGTTACAATACTCTTCTTCATCATTCAATCAAAGAGAGAAAAAAGCCATTAATTAATAAAATGACTAATCTTCTTCTAATGATCACTCTAGTTACTGTTTTGGTTACATCATCAGAAGCCACTAAAATTGTGTTACCTAAATTCCTCAACCTCACTCTCCTTACCGATCCTTCAACAATCGCCGCCGCGTCTCAAGACTACGGAAACATAACCACCGTGACTCCCGGCGGAGTAATCTGCCCCTCTTCCTCCAATGAAATCTCTAGACTTCTCCGCTTTGCAGCGATTGACAAAAGAACATTTCAAATTGCGGCTCGAGGTCAAGCCCATTCTTTACATGGCCAAGCCTCTGTATCTGACGGAATAATCATCAACATGACTTGTCTTAAAGGAGTAGTTGTTTCAGAAGATAAGAAATACGTTGATGTGGCGGCCGGGACGTTATTAGTGGATATGTTGAAAGAGACGACGGAGAAAGGAGTTTCTCCGGTTTCATGGACGGATTATTTGCATATAAGTGTTGGAGGAACATTGTCAAATGGTGGAATTGGTGGTCAAGTGTTTAGACATGGTCCTCTTATTAGTAACGTCCTTGAATTAGACGTTATTACTGGTACACATCTTCTAAACTTTGTCTCAATATGCATTACTTATTATTTTGTAAAAAAACTATATATATTTTGATCATATTTTTCGTGAGTCTTAGTTGATGTTTTATAGTTTCATTAAAGTTTTTACACCACACGCAAATGGAATCTAAGAAACACAAGATGCGTAACGCATCTAATTAAGACATATATGTTTTTTTTGTAGGTTCATGTGTTTTTCATGGAACTTTTGCATTTCCTAAGGGACTCAATATTTTTATATAAAAAATGATTTTTTTACAATTGATAGTATGATTTTTTTTTGTCAAGACTACAACTAGCCGAACTATTAGTCAAATTTTTACATAATATAGGTCATGTGACTCGATCTCTGGTTGTGTGATACTATTTACATTTAGTAGACTTACCACATGTTATTAATGTCATTTTACACATTAGTATGCTTGTTAAAGTTTTTTATTTTGTAATATATGAATATCTAATTTTTATACCAATTATAGAAGACAAATTTGAGAAATATATATATATATATGCTTAACTAAAATATTTAATTATGTATCTAATACTACGTTTAATTAGCTCTCTTTTCTTTTGTTAAAGTCTAGGGCTAAGCTCAATAAACTAGTTATTTTACTTTATAATTCTGACAAAAAATGGTATTTTCCTTGTAAATAATTTTATCTATATGAAATCTTTTGTAGGGACGTATTATATTTTCTGCCATTTGATAATCCATAATTGTGATAGGTCAACGAATTGAAACAAAATATGTGACGTTTTTAGTTAGTAATATTAACATGACCGTAACCTTGATTTTTTGTTAGAAACTTCATTTTTTCTTGAAGGAAACTTACACGCCTTAATTTGTGTAAACCTAAATTGTATAAAGTAATTATATAAGGATATATTATGAAAAAAATACCTATACCAATAAATATGTTATGTTGTAGAACTTCAAATATAAAGCGTTTTATTTTTATTTTTGATAATTCAGAAATTCTTAGATCTTATGGGAGAAGTCTCGACTATTCTTCTAGAGAAGATGCAGCTTACAAATAGATTTTCAATATAAAAAGTTTTTATTAACGAATTTTGTTCAATATTAATATATAATTTCAGGAAAAGGAGAAATGTTGACATGCACTAGAGAGCAAAATCCAGAATTGTTCAATGGAGTGTTAGGAGGATTAGGTCAATTTGGAATAATAACAAGAGCTAGATTTGTTTTGGACCATGCACCTCTTAGGGTACGTATCTTCACATCTAACCTTATATTTTAATTCTTTCTATTTTTTTATAAACATTAATTTATATAGTCAACATTCATGCCAAGATCTTAATCAGTATTCCTTTTCAATTCCTATTTATAATATCGAAACCTGATTTTTTTTACTATTAATAGTTTGATCATTTAGGGCCTTGTGTTAATTTAGAAAAAAGAACAAATATATAATTCATAAGTTATTTGAATAAAACGTTTATGATATATAAAAGAGTTAGAGACGTATGGAGCACAAAATCAATGTTAAAGGGCTTTAATGTTAGGTATATGTAATTAATTTGGTAGGAATTTTTTTTTTTAATATCAGGGCACAACTGACCGACCAATTAGCTAAGTTCCTGTATAATGCAGACGGTAAAATTCGATTCTAATACATATAAATACGTCTACCTTTAATGGATTTGTCATCTACCATTAAACTAAATATCAAATTAGAATCTAATATTTAGACTTCTAGTCAAAGGTCTTAGTTTCTATTATTTTGAACAAAATCTATGCGTTGAATATAATAAAGATTTTGCATATTTTATTACAATCTATAGTCCTAGGAGTACTTATTATTATATGGTCCAATATTGTCTTATGCGTGCAAATCTTTTTTTGTCAATATAAAATATTTGTTTAAAAAAATCAACATCTTTAACTAGTCAACGTAAAAAATAAGTTTGGGATAAAAAAATTTGGCTATTAATAGTAAAATTGTTGACTATGTAAAATATATCAACCACCGTTAATACTAGAAATAGTAACAATTAGATTATATGGAATGTAATTTTACAAATGAAAAGAATTATGAAGAAGTACTAGTCAAGTGGTTTCAACCACTTTTATAGATATTTCTATCCGATTCCAAAAAATGGTCGTTAACATAAAAGAAGGTTTAGCTATACATCAAATTTTGTCGATTCAGTTATAACGAAAAAATTTATGGAATGTTGACTAGTCAAATGGTTAGATATATATATATATATTACCAGAACTTGATTCTAAAAATTCGTATAATTTTGTGTAATAGAGTATAGAATTGGGGATTTTTGCATTATGGATAGAATTTGTCAAAAAAAAATGAAAATGTGTAGGTAAAATGGTTTAAGATGTTGTATAGCGACTTCAAAGAATTTACAAAGGACCAAGAACGTTTGATATCAATGGCAAATGATATTGGAGTTGACTATTTAGAAGGCCAACTTTTTATGTCAAATGGCGTCGTTGATACTTCATTTTTCCCACCCTCCGATCAATCTAAAGTCGCTGATTTAGTGAAGGAACATGGTATCATCTACGTTCTCGAAGTAGCCAAGTATTATGATGATCCTACTCTTCCCAACATTCAGCAGGTACGTACTTACATCTTAGGATTGTTCAATCCGGATTTAGGTTCGGTTTGGAGTTTTTAGGGTTCGGTTTTAGTACACTCTTCCCAACATTTAGGTTTCGGTTGGAGTTTTTAGGTTTATGAAAAATAGGATCCAAACAAACATCTAATCTATTTTGGATGTTTAGTTTGGTTTTAGTTTTGGTTCGGATTTAAAACAAATACATTGTTAGTTTTACAAAGTGTAGGATTCATAACGATTTTTTGTTTTGATTTAGTTTCAATTTGGATTTCGTATTTCAGATACAGAAGAAGATATGGTTTGGTATTTGAATAGAACAT
Organism: Lepidium aucheri; assembly: GCA_900406435.1. Classification (NCBI taxonomy): domain Eukaryota; kingdom Viridiplantae; phylum Streptophyta; class Magnoliopsida; order Brassicales; family Brassicaceae; genus Lepidium; species Lepidium aucheri. The sequence goes on from OVBA01004769.1 coordinate 13,831, forward strand.
TTTAGTTTTACTTTTGGGTCGGATCGAATAGGTTTATCCATATATGTAAAACTTATCATCAAATGATGATTTATAATGTATAACAATTAAGGATTTTAAATACTTTTTGTAGGTGATTGACATAATAGAGAAAACCCTAAGTTACTTGCCAGGGTTCATATCAATGCACGACGTGACCTACTTTGAGTTTTTGAATCGTGTACAAAAAGAAGAAGAAACACTAAGATCTCTAGGTCTATGGGAAGTTCCTCATCCATGGCTTAACCTCTTCATACCTAAATCTCGAATCCTTGATTTCCATGAAGGTGCTATCAAAAACATTCTTTTAAAACAAAACTCAACTTCTGGAGTCGCTCTCTTCTATCCCACAAACCGAAATAAGTACGTCACAATCTTCTCTATTCACATTTAATTTCAAAAATAATAATTTGAGATCGGGTTGTCGATAAGTGGACCAACTTTGGGTTAGATCGGGTTGGATAGTATGGATTGTGTACTCTGATACCATATTAGAATATTGACTTCCATCTCAAAACTAATTGGCAATGAGTGGATTGAGCCCTAGCTTATATATATTAGATTAGAATGGTCCCATCTTCCGATGTGTGACAATTACATTCTAACACGAGACTTAATATCTCATTGTTTTTTACTAACCCGATTTAAACAAAACTAGCGGGGTTCTAAGTCTCAAACTATTATTCAAAAGACGTATAAGATATATTAGAATTTTTACTTCAGAGAAGTTTAGCTCTTTAATTTTATTGTGAGAAACATATAGTTTGCGATACGTCTGGTGTTATATGATAGTCAAGATTTAAAACTCCGACTATGGCTTATACTAAGTAACTTAAACAAGAATTAATGGAGTTTTAAACCTCGAACTATTATTCTAGGGACATACACAACAAGAAAACAGGGCTAAAACCGATAACACTTTCGATGGGAAAATACCGTCGGAAATTTATCCTGACAAAATTCGATGAAAAACGATAACAAGTATAGATCCTTAGCATTGTTATCAGAAACATATAACACGAAATCTTACCTGGTAGTACGTACGATAATTCTCGTGGAAAAAAGATCGTTTTGTACATATTTATGAACATGTTTTTGATGTAATGATTTGTTATTTTGGTTAGATGGGACAATCGAATGTCGGCGATGATACCAAACGAAGATGTTATCTATGTAATGGGACTATTACAATCAGCCAATCCACAGACTTTGGGAGACTTCGAGAGAGCTAATGAGAAGATAATTAGGTTTTGCAAGGATTCGAGTATTGATATTAAGCAATATCTAATGCATTACTCAAGAAAAGAAGATTGGATTGAGCATTTTGGATCAAAATGGAATGATTTTTCGAAGAAGAAAGATCTGTTTGATCCCAAAAGATTGTTATCTCCAGGACAAGACATCTTTTGATTAACTTCATTTGTCCTAATTCTCTAGTAGAACATATATATTTATAATAAAGGACTTTACTTTCATGAATTTTATGTGTTTTTTTTCTTATTCAAAAGTGAATAATTATAGCCGGAGTAGACTAGATCAAAGAACAAAACATTATTTACTAAACTAAATAGATTTTAAATCCCAAAACCTTCTAGTTATACCTTAATTTCAATGGATTTATGCAATGGGAAGTACTGTCTCTTTCCAGCTCTCATGCTTCTTCAAAAAATTTAGAACAAAGTCGTGTAATTTTACATGATAATTATACGGTATGGGTTTATAGAGCGAAATTTATCGATCTAATTATTTAATAAAAAATATATTTATGTTATCTTATATATTAAAGTGGAAGACATTTTTATTTTGACTGTGTTATAAACTTTAGGATAAAAATTAACGCATAGTTCATAATTACCTTTGAAAATAGGTTTAAAGTAGGTTCGGTTATAACTTTTTATATAAACATTTAGAATTAAAATTACTTAATAAACAACACTAAAAACTAAAATTTAATACAAATATGTCTGCTACAAATTCGGTTATTGATTTGGTTTTGATTCGGGTTTAAATTTGTTTTTATGGGTACATAGATTTAGATACTATTTTTGGTATTTTGTCGGGTTCGGTTTCTCTAATTCAGTATTTTGGTTCTTTTGATTTAAGACTTATTCCGGTATTATTTTTGGATATAGTTCAGTTTGGTACAGATCGAGTTCGAGTTCGGGTATATTTGTATAAAATTTCACTTTAAAAAACAGAAAAACTCTAAAATCTAAAATTTAGTTTTTGATTTTCTTTCGGTTCGTGTTCGAATTCACTTTTTCAGGTATATAGATTTATGATTCATTTGGGTATTTTGTATTATCTAGTTTCTCTAATTCAGATTGATTTTGGTTTGAATTTCGACTTCTAAAATATCATTTCGAAAACAATATAATATAATATCAATACGGATCTAATAATCTAAATGGACACAGTTGTAACAAAAGTAATTAAAACATGTTATAACGCGGGTATAATCCTAGTATGAAATTATTAGTGACATTGTTTAGTAAATGTGAGAAGTTGAAATTTTTAATCCTTTGGTTTTTTTGTGAGGTCTGGATATTATACTATAAGTAAATAATAGCATTAAGTTGAAATAAAATTGATAATAAGATTTAATTGAGTAAATTCTGCTTTTCCTTAACATTAAATTTCCCCAAAGAAACTACAAAATTTTCTGAACACAGCAATGATTATATGTAAATGTGATTAAACTAAACACATAAATTACATGAGGGAAACCGAATCCAAACCGCATTAGACCGAACAACTGTAAACCGAAAGAAGAAAATTATATTAAACCGGAGGTGCTCAATCATGCTTCAACCACTGCAGCAGCAGTAACAACAAGAGGCTTGTCAAGAGCTGTTGATTCATCATCTGTGCTATCAGATGCAACAACAATTCTCAGTGAATCTCCCTCCTCAGGTTCAGATTCAGATTCAGATTCCTTCTCTGCATCTTCATGGGTGATGAGCTTGTCTTTGAGCTTGTTCATAAGTTCTTCTTGAATTGATTCATTCTGTCTTAAGAATCTCTTCAAAGCCTCTACTCCATGGTAGTTTTTACCATTTAGATTGAAGAATGATCCGTTTTTGGCAATGAACTTGTGCTTTACGCTCAGCTCAATTATCTCTGCCAACTTGCAGATTCCTTTGCCAAATTCAAGCTCAAACTGAGCAGTTCTAAATGGTGGAGCGAGTTTGTTCTTCACTATCTTCACAGAGACTTGACTTCCTGTTGTCTGCACAAGCACACGATCTCAGGTTTCAGACAATACGCAAATGCAGATGAACAAGGCAATAGGAAACTTAAGCGACCAGTTAAACAAACATAAGACAGATCATGTATACGAGATTTACCTCTTCCCCTTTCTTGACAAGTCCGATTCGCTTAATATTCAGACGCATAGAAGCATAAAACTTCAAAGCATTTCCACCACAAGTAACTTCTGTAGGACCTCCAAATCCTCCAAACGTAGATAATTTTGATCTCACCTGAATATAATCATTAGAAAGAAAGGATACTTTCAAATAAGTTTACATTCAAAAATAGTGGAACTTTTCAACAAATCTCAACAACCAGAGTACTCATACCTGATTAATAAATATCAGAAGAGTTTGCGATAACGATAAAGAATGGCTCAGTTTACGCAAAGCTTGGCTCATCAATCTGGCTTGCATAGCCATATGTGCATCACCCATCTCACCCTCAAGTTCTCCTTTAGGTACAAGAGCAGCTACCTGTTAAACAAAATAACATGAAATCGGGCAAGAGCAAAATATAAATCCCAAAGCAAAAACATCTACTCATCATTAATCCCATTTAAATCACCTTACTTACACTGTCAACTACAATAACATCAACTGAACCACTTCGGATTAAAGTGTCCACTAGACCAAGCGCTTGTTCACCACTATCAGGCTGTGATAGAAGCAGATTTTCTGTATTTACACCGATTGCCTTAGCAAGTGACGAATCAAGAGCATGCTCAGCATCTACGAAGACACAAGTTCCTGTATGCAAGACCTTCTTTAGGATACAATGTCGCTTAAGTAATTGGTCCTATAAAGAACCTAGCCGAACAGATAAAAACAAACATGTACCTCCTTGTTTTTGTGCTTCTGCAATAACATGAAGAGCAAGTGTTGTCTTTCCAGATGCTTCAGGACCATATATCTCCACAACACGCCCCTGTGAAATTTACAATAAGCAGACCCTATATTACGGGAATCTTCAACGCAAGGATATATCCAAATACAATTAACCGAGCTAAAGACTGAAACTGAACTAACCTAAATAACACCAAAAGACACATTCTAGGGAAAGAGTAATATCACCAAGAGATATGTATACCTTAGGAAGGCCACCAACTCCCAATGCTAAATCAAGAGCAAAAGATCCAGTAGAGTAAACCGGAACATTTCTAGGAGAAACAGCACGACCAAGCCACATGATCGACCCTTTACCAAAAGAACTCGTAATCTGATCAAGTGCTTGCTGAAGAGCAATCTCTTTTTTCGTCATACCTTCCTCAGATGATCCTTCTCCATCTGACTTGGATTTCTTTTTACCTTCAAAAGAGAAACAATTGCAGAGTTGATAGCATAAACCTTAACTGTAACAAACAGAATGAGCTCAGCAATCAGAAAACTATTGATTTGTGGAAGTAATCCAAATCGTAAACCAATTCCAGTCAATTGATTCATACACACAAACATACCTTTAGCTGCAAAACCTCGGAGCTGAAACGATGTTCCAACCACACTTTTATCAGCTACCTGCAAAACCATTGAACCCTTTTCAAAAGAGAACGAATCCAAACAAAAAGACAACTTTTTCTGATTCTTTCTTATGAATATTATCCATCCATATAAGCAAAGAAAACGACAGTTACAGAGTATTCTATTTCTCGCAAAATACCCAAGTGAGACAAATACCTCTGACAAGAACAGAGACCGTCTCAGTGAAGAAACATTTCGGAATATCCTCGCCATTAAAAAAGCCACTAAAGCTTCTTCTTCACTTTTTAACCACAAACACAGAAACAAAACAAAACAAAAACGAAAATTTCGAACTACCCAGAATACAAACTCATACGAACACGATTTCGAACTGGTGAAGAACAGAAAAAACTGGAAAATGAGGAGTTTTTAGGGTTTTAGGTTCTCGTTTCCCTCCTTCGTTAGGTTCATTTGATCGATTTTTTTTACAAGCACGCAGGAGTTTTTTTGTCTGGTATCTTTTCATAGAGAAGAACAAACCGACGTCTGAACCGGTTCTTTGATTGGTTTATGTCAACAGATAAATCAAATTGATCGGTTTAAGTAAATATCCGGTTTAGCTATCTTGATTTCGACTTCGGTTAGTTGGTTAAATTAGGTTTTTACTTAGGAAATTATAAAATAACATGATTTTATTAGTTAACATTATTCAATAATTGAATAGAAATTTGACCAAAAAGACGAAATACTTTTACTCAAAAATAAAATTCATAAGAACATTACAAATGAAAAATCAAAGACAAACCAACCCAACGAACCAACTTTTTTTTTCTTTTTTAGCAAACCAACCAACCCAAAACTGATATATAATCATATAAACCGGACCATGACTCTGCAAATTAAGAAACACAACCTCGGCTCAAAGACCACACACTCTTCTTCTTCATAAAATAAGAGAACATTCTTCGCCAGAGAACATTCTTCACTGCTGCTTACATTCTGGTGGCCTCTCACCTTGTTGACCTTCTGCAAGTTGACTTCTTCCAGCCTTCTGTTCATTAACAAAGGAAAACACAGGTTAGCAACAACAGTTTGATTCTTAACAACAACAATAAGATCCAAATGGAGATTGGTTTAACCTTGTGTCCAGCTGATGACTGCAACAAAACAAAGAGAAACCAACAAGAATCAGTTTCAGAGGTTCTGGTTATATGTTAGGAACATAAGAGTAAACCAAAACCACATAATTACCTTGTTTTTCCTCTTCTTTCCTTGATCTGCTTCTTCGTCTTCGTCATCATCCTCATCATCCTCGTCATCCTCATCATCTTCCTCGTCTTCTTCATCATCATCTTCATCAATCTCATCATCGTCGTCATCCATCTCAAGGTCATCTGCCTCAACAGCTTCACCAGTGAACCATGACACAGCATGCGAGATGAGTTTGTCTTTAATTGTTGATCTACAGGATAGTGAGTAGACAGATTTAGATCTCAGAACTTAATTAAGTAAAAAGAACTAAAGATGAAAATGAAATAGAAAGCTACACACCCGATATCATAGTCGTGCTCCATTTGGCCTTGAAGTTCATCAGCCTGAACAAAATGAATAGAATATAACGCTTAAAGCAATCTTAAAACTTCATAGAGAAACTAAAATGCTTGTGGATACGGACATACCATGTCATCGTCAAGATCCTCGTCATCATCAGGAACTTGAGGTGGACTGAAAAAGTTGAAGAAACTCTCACAGTCCTCAGTCTTAGTGATCGGCTTTGTGTTTTTGGATCCCTTCTTTGGCTTCTTTTTTAGAATCTTCTGAGTTAAACATTTTCCTGGATGCCACTCAATCTCGGTCCTGAACAACAGATAAACATTTTAAGGAAACATATCTTGTCTTCCAAAAAAAAAGGCAGATGCGAATAAAGCAAAAGTTTACCCAATGGCCTTCTCGAGGATAGGCTCGTCTTCATCAATCATGTGATATGTCTTGGTCAAGACAGTGTTTTTGAAGTAAGGGTTCTGATCAAAGAAAAATTCAAGCTTGAACCCTTTTGGTTCTTCAACCCTAGTCCACTTAATATCTTTAAGATACTTGAGAGCTCCTTCGTCACGCTCAGTTATCTAGGATCATGGTAAAAACACATAAGAGTTAAGATAACATCCTCTTCAAAAACAAAATAAACAAAAGTGGGTATCCTAATAACGAACCTCCTCAGCAGTAATTTCATTGTTCTTCAATGCAATAAGCCAGAAATCTGGTACTCCTTTAGCTGCGTAAAACAGTCCATTGAAAACATGAGTTAATCATCATCATAAGAAACAGAAAACAAAAGTTTCAGTGTAAGAATTGATAAACAAACCTTCAGCTGTTTTATCTTCTCCTTGTTCTGATTTTATTTCTTCAGCTGCACCTTCAACTTCAACCACACCGTTCACAATTTCATATCGCTGTATGTGATTAGTCATTTAAAACCATCAATATCAGTTCTAGTCACGAATGATACAGAAAGAAGTACAGAAAACACACATCACTAACAATTCAAGTACATAGCAACTTAAGTGTCATGCGTATGAACAAAGTCAAAGACTATAAGAAGCTCACAGAATCAAAGACCGTTTACAAACCTTGGTATATAAAGGCTGGTATAACTTTTGATATTTAGCTTCTAGAGCTGCTCTCTCCTCGAAGAATTTTGATTCCATTTCATCATATTGGTTCTGCAAGGTAAAAACAAAAAGAATCATATCACAATCTACCCCACTAAGTCACAACAGAACACAAAAGCCAACTAATTCAAACCAAACACAGAATCACAAATTAGAGACTAGTTCCATAATCATCTAAAGGCAGAACATTCACTCACTTGTATCTCTCTTAGAACTTCGACACGCTTCCTTACTGCTGGAGTCAAGTTCTCAAGTACATCTGAGTGTTGTCCAGCCAAATTCTGCAACTTGTTCTGCACAAACAAACAAATCAGAAACAGTAGAATCATTAACAAAAGTAACAAACTCTCAAAAACCAAATTAAGATAAAGAGACAATCCTCAAAAACGGAAGAACAAGAGCGAAGAAATCAAAGTCCTTCTCGAAACCATTTTTAATCAAATCAAATCTTTTCACACAGAAACGAAAACCCAATATCCCAATTGTAAAAACTCACCTTCAAAGCATTAACAAGCCCTGCTCGATCTTCCTCGTTAAGAGCTAAACACAAACACAAAAAGAGAAACTTTTTCAATAAAAAACAAAAGAATCAAACCTCATTGTAGAGAAACAAGAGTGTTACCGGCGGTGAGATCAGTCATATTCATGCTGTCCTTGTCGTTACTCATCTTTGCAAGAGAAGAATCTGGCGGAGGAAGAGGAAGATAAGAAACCTTAAAACCCTAGATTTTTGGGAACAAATAGAGAAAAAAAAAAAAGAGAAGACCAAACACTTTTTATAAGACCTAAGCGACAATATATCTTTTGTAATTAATTATGAAATAGCAAAGCCGTGTTTGGTCATTATGCCCCAAGGCCCAAAACAGAAATGTATCATAATATTAATGAGAATTAATTAAATTTGTTATCACAGTTTTAACATTCATATTATTAACGTATATTTTTATATTTTATAACCGAAATTGTAAATTTCTACTCTTATACTCCCTCCGTTTCATAATATAAGTTGTTTTAGAAGGTTTTTTTTGT
>OVBA01004770.1:0-22253 GCA_900406435.1 Lepidium aucheri
ATGCTCCATGGTTAGGAAAGAGTGATCCGGCTTGGTTCTGGTTCTTGGAATGCATCACGAGGGACCACCTGTTTTTATAGGTTGGCTTGTATGTGACTGGAACGGCGCCTCGTCTGTTGGAGCGATGAGTGTGCATGAGGGAGCAGTATCTGGCGGCTCATCGATGCTTTTGTTGAGCTGGTTTCCTCTCTGATGCTTTTGTGTTCATGATCGTTCTTGTTTTGAACATCAGATAACCTCCACTCCTTGGTCCGTATGACTGATATGCGTGCAGTGTGTCGGATGGGTCTTTTTGCATGCGTGACTGGTCCATCTCCTTTGGTATCCGATTTTAATGTACCTTGCTACCTTTTCTCGTTGCTTGCTCTTCCTGTACTAACCGGATGCGAAAAGTCCAAACCCCCTCCAACTTCTCGAACTTCGCCCTCTATGTTCTCGCTTGCCAATTTCTGGTTCCTTCCCTTTCCTACGGCCGCCATGGCCGGTGTTTTTTCCTCGGCTTTCTCTCTTGAGCGTTTGAAGAAGAGGAGAGAGCGTGAGAGAAGGAAGACGAGGATGCAGTTGGGTTTTATGTTGCCATGGGAGGAGACCGGATTCTTGAGAGGGTTGTTGTTTGGTCTTGGGGAACAGATATGGTCCTGAGGTATGATTCAACCTTTGATCTCATCACGGTCGTTAGTTTTAAATTTTGAAATCTTTGACCAGTCTTCAACCGTCCGATCTGTTTAATTATTCCTTGACCGTCCTTTTTCCTTGGAGTCATAGATTGACTGGTGGGGACCAATTGATGAGTCAGAGCCTTAGACAGCTGGCTGTACCCTCGTTGTTGACAGACAGGTTACCTCGGATGTTTCCCTTGTTCCAGGACCGAGGTATCTCATTCAAAACCCTTATCTTTTGCGTTTGAACTTCCGAACCTGGTCTTCCTCTGATGAATAACCCTTCAACCAAAAAGACAAATGCACAAAAAGAAAAATTATTAAAATTCAAAATATGTACAAGGATATCCATGGGACTTCCTCCCAAGTGAGCTTGTTTATAGTCTCAAGCTCGACTATTCCCTTGTTCAGAGCAAAGGCGGTTCATCGAGGACTGCCACAGTCCTCTCTGGTATTTCTTCAGTTGCCAAGTAAGGTTTAACCCTATGCCCATTGAACGTGAACGGTTCCCCTCTTTTGTGGATTAGAGTGATTGCTCCTAAGGGTAAGACCTCTTTAACTTTAAGCGGACCGATCCACCTTGACTTTAACTTCCTGAGGAACAACTTAAGCTTTGAGTTGAACAATAACACATGATCTCCGGCTGAGATTACTTTTCGTGCTATTTTCTTGTCGTGCAGAGGTTTCGTTCTTTCCTTGTATATCTTGGACCTCTCATAAGCATCACTGCTTATCTCCTCCAACTCATGCATGTCGATTAACCTCTATTCTTGGGCTGTCTTTAGCTTGAAGTTTAGTAATCTTGTAGCCCATACTGTCTTGTATTCAATCTCGACAGGAAGGTAACATGATTTCCCATATAACAACTGAAATGGTGTCCTCCCAATTGGCGTCTTGTACGCGGTTCTATATGCCCAAAGTGTATCATCAAGCTTAGCTGCCCAATCTATCTTGGAAGCACATATTACCCTTGTAAGTATGGATTTGATTTGCCTATTAGAGACTTCCACTTGCCCGCTGGTTTGAGGATGATAGGGTGTGGCTACCTTGTGCTTTACCCCATATTTCCTAAGCAAACTCTCGAATGCCTTGTTGATGAAATATGATCCTCCGTCGCTAACCACAACTCTTGGAACTCCAAATCTAAGGAAGATGATAGTCTTGAACAGTTTTATTACCATTTTTGCATCATTCGTTGGGCTTGCCACCGCTTCCACCCAATTTGAGACATAGTCTATGGCTACCAAGATGTAAGTGTTCTGTGTGATGGCGGATTGAAAGGTCACATGAAGTCTATTCTCGAACAATCAAATACATCAATGTACAAGATTGGTCTTTGAGGCATCTCATTGTGTTTTCCTATGTTCCCTATTTGTTGACAAGGATTACACTTTGATATGAAGGCTTGAGCGTCCTTAAACATGGTAGGCCACCAAATACCGGCTTGCAAAATTTTCTGAACTGTTTTGAAAGATGCGAAATGTCCTCCGATGTAGACCCATGGCAGTATTCCAGCAGTCATTGTACTTCTTCTTCAGCCACACATCATCTAAACACACCATCCGATCCTCTCTTATACAAATATGGCTCATCCCAAAAGCAGTGATTTACATCTCTAAAGAATTTCTTCTTCTGATAACCTTCCAAACTCATAGGTATATCTCCTACTACCAGATAATTTACCAAGTCAACATACCAAGGTAGTATGGATCCAGTGAACTGTTTTCTCTGTGGAGGCTTATCATTTAAGTCAATTTGTCTCTCCACGGAGTTGATTACCGTGAGGGAGACCTACGAGGCTTGACCCTTGTGATCCTGTCCAGTTCTTTTGACTTTCATCAACTATTCTTCCGGCATGGAATCGTTTATTGGGACCGAGTCTTCTACCATCATTCTTGATAAGTGGTCAGCTACACTGTTCTCTACCCCTGGTTTATCCACGATCTCCATGTCAAACTCTTGGAGAAGAAGTATCTATCTAAGAAGCCTCGGCTTTGCATATTTCTTCTTCATGAGGTACTTCAAGGCTGCATGGTCGGTATGGACGATGACTTTGAAATCAACTAGGTATGACCTGAATTTTTCAAATGCAAAGACAACAGCCAGCAATTCCTTCTTGGTTGTTGCATACTTGATTTGGGCGTCATCAAATGTCCTACTTGCGTAGTAAATGACATTCAACTTCTTGTCTTTCTTTTGTACAAGGACCACTCTTACCGCATAGTCACTAGTGTCATACATGATTTCAAATAGTAGAGTCCAGCCGGGTGCTTGGACAATGGGTGCTGAGATAAGTGCTGACTTGATAATCTTAAAGGCTTCCATGCACTCATCATCAAATGAAAACTCTGCCTCTTTGCACAGTAGGCGAGTGAGCGGCCGAGCTATCTTTGAAAAGTCCTTGATGAACTTTCTATAAAACCCAGCGTGACCCAAGAAGCTCTTAATATCCTTTATCGTTTTTGGGGGTTGTAACTGAACCATTACATCTATCTTGGCTTGATCAACCTCAATTCCCTTCTCAGAAATCTTGTGTCCCAAAAGAATCCCTTCCTTGACCATGAAGTGACATTTCTCCCAATTAAGCACCAAGTTGGTCTCCACACACCTGCTTAATACCCTGCATAGATTTGACAAACAAGAGGATAAGAAGGAGCCATAGACGGAGAAGTCATCCATAAAGACTTCCACCATCTCCTCGATTAAATCCAAAAATATAGACATCATGCAACATTGGAAAGTGGCAGGAGCATTGCAAAGACCAAATGACATTCGTTTATAAGCAAAGGTACCATAAGGGCAAGTAAATTTTTTTTCCTCTTGATCATCTGGGTGTATAGGGATTTGGAAGAATCCACTATACCCGTCTAGAAAACAATAATACTTGTGGTTCGCTAGACGTTCCACCATTTGGTCAATGAAATGCAATGGGAAGTGATCTTTCCTAGTAGATGAATTGAGTCTCCTATAATCTATACACATCCTATGCCCTATAATGGTTCTCGTTGGTATCATTTTGTTTTTGTCATTTTTAACCACAACGATACCTCCCTTTTTGGGAACACAATAAACTGGGGAAACCCATTTGCTATCGGAGATGGGATAGATTACATCCGCATCAAGCAACTTTGGGATTTCCTTTTTTACTACCTCTTTAAGGTTCGGGTTCAGCCTTCTTTGGGGCTATATGCTACAGTGAGATTCATCTTCTAGGTGGATTCTATGCACACAAAAGCTAGGTGAGATTCCTTTAATATCTTCAAGAGAATAACCTATAGCTCTTCTAAAGCGTTTAAGTTTGGCTAGCAACATTTCAACCTCTTCATCATTTAAAGCATTATTAACAATTACAGGATATGTAAAATTAGGGCCTAAGAAAGCGTACCTCAGCCAAACAGAAAGTGTTTTCAATTCAACTTTTGGTGCCTTGAGCTCGGACCAATCGTCTTGGGTTGCCTTAAAGGTTCACTTGGTGTTATCTACTGCGAGGTGCTAACCGAGTGCTCAGAAGATCCGTTGATTCTTGTTTGCAAAAGGCTTGAGATCCCTTTTCCTGCTTGTTCATCCTTAATATCTGACTCCACCAGTTCCTCAATCACAACCGAGCTTCTTGGTGGTCGATAGGCATCCAAAAGCTTCCTATAGAACTCAGCCTCAATCCGCAAATACTCATCCTAAATTGGTGTGGTTAGCGCAATTTGCAATTGATCCTTTGCGAGAAATTCCTCAAGCAGCTCCTTTTTATTATCATTTGTCTCTTGGATCCAAAATGCTTGGTTCTCAATGGTAGGTTTCCTCAATACGTTTTCGATGTGGAACTCCATTTTGATGTTTTCGATGTGGAACTTCATTGCAGAGTCTTATATTTCTCAGCAATGCGCTTTTTATACCTCTTAGAGAAGGGTAGATGAGGACAAATGGGTGGAAACGGGTTACTTTTATGTGAAACTGCTGCTAAGAGTTCAACTCGCTGTGTTGCCTCGGGTATGGTGACAGCGAGGAGAGTTGAAAGGATGTTGTCTGGCAGTGTTTTTGCTGGAACCTTCTGTCCTCGTTCCTTAGTGGTGCGAGGCAAACTATCAAGGATCGTAGCTGGTTTTAGTTGATTGGCAATCTGTGTTCGTGAACCATCCTCCCCCTCCTCAAATATATTTTCCTCAGTATTAGCAACTGTAGCAGTATTACTAACCATCCTCTGTTCTGAGTGTAGTTCATATATTGTAGGATGTCTTGTTGTTCACACGAGGTAGACAGGCGAGGCTCATGTTTGAAAGAGGAGAAGGCAAAGGAGTGGCTTGGTTTTGTTCTACTTGCTGAAGTCTTGTGTTTATGTCCCCGATCGTACTATGGATATCGGAATATTAGTTACTGATCTCAGCAAACTTCTTCGTGAGCTCGTCGGTCGCAACCTTTTATCCTTGCAATATCACTTGTAAGATATTCAATACAGCTGGTTGTGAGACGATTGGAGTAGCAGTGCGTTCAAGTAAACTGACTTCTTCGACTCTAGTCTCTTCCTCGGTCGGGACGGGTTTTGGTCTAGTCCGTAGCAAACGGTCCATTTTGGCATTCATTATACAGATTTCGTATTTGCTCGGCGCGGCTGAGTCGGTAAAATAGACTTCGCTAGTTACATCACCTTCATTATACTGTTCTTAAGCTTGAGCAAGGTTGGCAATGAGCTCTCATCCGGCAGTGATATCCTTGTGCATAAAGTTACCTTTGCTTGCTGCGTCTAGTAACGTTCGATACCTCGACCAAATTCCTCGGTAGAAGGTACTGAGTAAGGACTCAATGGTGTAGCTGTAATGCAGACATTGGGCGACATAGTCTTTGAACCGTTCCCATGCTTGAGGGAAGCTTTCTGAGCGCTTTTTAGTGAAATGAAAGATTGATGTACGTAGTTTCGCGGTGTAGGAAGGGGAGTACAACTTATTCAAGAATACCTTCTTGCACTCAGCCCAAGATGTGATCTGGCCGGGAGGTAGGTGCTTTTCCTAGTTATGGGCCTTCTCCGCGAGGGACAACGGGAATAGGCATAATCTGAGTGCATCATTGCTCAATCCGTCTAATTGAGTAGTTTTACACAACCTTTCAAACTCATCGAGGTGTTCAAGTGGATCTTCGCATTGTAATCCATGGAATTTAATGCGTTGAACCATAGCAATGAAGCTACCTTTAATCTCAAAAGTCTGGTTAGGTATGGGTGGTGGGTTGATTCCGTACCGAGGATAATAGGCTGTTGGTTCGTTGGTTGCGCCTATCATCCGTGGAATGTTTTCTTCAGGGACGTCTGAGTGGTCCTGATCAGTATACTCTGTTGATGAAGTGGCCATAGCGAGGACCGGAAACGAGGAGTGTGAGGTTTCCTAAACTCGGGGTTTGACAGCGAGTATAGATGTTGAGTGTAAGTTGTTGATTTTCTGCCCTCGCGTTTGACCTGTCGAGGAGTACCTGCGAGCCTGCAAATGCAGCAAAAACAACAACTTAAACAGTAGGATATGAACTTAGTCGTTAGTGATCCAAGTTCTGAAGCACAAGCAAATGATTTAACACAAAATAAAGGCAAACTTGATCCTAAACAGATAAATATCCTTATTGAAGTCAAGCAATTCCGATTTGGCAGCAGCACCAATTTGATAAAAGATGTTTTCACGGTTTACTTCTATCAAATCATTGAGTATCGTGGTAATCTAAGTGTCGAACCAAACTCGGAATGATGACAAGCAACTAGGACTAATCAACCTATCTAGTTCAAGCACAACTGGTGGGTAAAAATTCTGTCACAAACTACCAACCTGAAGCATGTGAATAAGACAAAATAGAAAAGACAATCAGACAAAAAGAAATTCAAAAACAGAGCATGAAAAAGCAAATCAAGATCTGAACGGTAAATCTGCAAGTAAGTAATTGGGCAAGGCGGAAAGAGGTCGGCGATCAATACTAAACTAAGGAGAAACTCGATTTCTTAACAGCCCAACCGGGAATTGATCCAAAGCGAGAGGATCACGGTTTGATCAAGTCGCTCTTGCGATCATGAACCTTCACTCGAGGAAACTTTGAGCCTATCCTAGTAGTGGAAATTAGATCAGGTGAGCATGAAGATCGGACCCTCTAATAGCTAGTAATCTCCCAAGGAATCCAATCTCTTGCCTCAAGTGAAGATTACTCTATATCTAGCTAAGATCTACACCTCGGCGAACCCTAGTCTGCCGCGGAGAAACTGATCCGAGTTCAAGTGTCCAGAATGAAATCAGCATTAAGTCCACTAGATCTAGTAAGATCTTATCTAATATAACCAAAAATCTACCTAGATCTACAAAGGATCACACCGATCTACCTTATTTCCTCCTTGCCCAAGGTTGATCTACTCACTCATGGCGGGGGAGAGCTCAAACCTTGATGAAGAAGCAATCAACATGGAAAGTAAAGAATGACAATGTAAAAGCTAAACAAGATCACAAAATAGAAGATAAGATGAAGATCAAATCAACATTAAATTAACTTCCAACAAAAAGGATTCGAGTTCTCCAAAACTTAGAGACAATCTAAAAACTTGCATAAAAGATAAGAAAATCAGATGCCGAGTTTTGCAGCTTAACGGCCTTTTTATAGCCTAAACGAATCATAAACCTAGTCTCTTGGTCAAACCGCCTCAAAATAGTCAACAAGTGTCATTTTGAGGTGGTCCTTGGAGTGGAAGAACGAGGTTTGGTCGTGAGGTAGGTTCCTTCTTCAGACAGGTGAGGTTTATGTGTCATCCTTCGGACCTTCACACGAGGTTAATGTGCGAAGTAGGGTTCTTCGGTCAATTCTCGCTCTTAATGGTGCGAGGCTGAGGTTCGAGGGAGCTTTGAGCTCTGACTTTTCCGCTTCTTAGTTCATCCAAGTCTTCCTATGTTTTCGTGATCCATTCCTTGCATCCATTTGACTCCAAAATGCTCCTTGAGATAACTAAATCCGCTCCATATATAGAATGTATGGTATGCAAGTGCAAAACATGAAAATGAACCTAAAAAGACTCTAGAATGATGAAAATGCTATGATATGAATGGAAAATGACTTTAAGAGTGGTCCTAAAAAGCATCAAAAATCACACACATCACTCGTTTGTTATGTTTATGCTCTGTTTTCTTGCAAATTCATTGTTTTCATTTGCTCTGTTTTTCCTTGCCTTGTTTAGTTGTTAATAGGGTAGCTTTATAACAGATTTCTTGCCAACATATTAAGCTTGAACTAGATAGGCCGTTAGTCCTCATTGCTTGTCAACACTCCGAGTATTGGTTCGACACATACCCATCACTTATCACTCATCCATACTACCATGATTTGATAAAAATGATCGTAAAAACCTTTTATCAGTCACTCTATCGCAGACCTCTAGTAGGCTTGAATGGCTCAGTCTTCTCCCCGTTCCAAAGTAACGTCATTGAGGGACCAGTTACTGATTGCATAATCCAATGGACCCAAGTCAATGGAAAACTCGCAGCTCTAAGAGTTTCCTCCAAAAATTCCATCTCACACGATCATACGCCTTTTCAAGATCAAGTTTTAACAATATCAAACCTCGTCTACCTTTTTTCTTGCGTATGGAGTGGACTGCTTCTTGTACTACTACCACATTATCAAGTCTTAATCTCCCGGAGATGAAGCTAGATTGAGCCGGACCCACTAAACTTAGCATAACACTCTTTAGGGGCGAGACCATGGTCTTTGTTATAGTTTTAAACAAAACATTGCAAAGACTTATTGGCCTAAATTGAGATATACGTTCAGGCTTTAGAACTTTAGGAATCAGGGTGATGAGCACGTCATTCAGTCCCTCCGGTAGACTCCCTGATCAAAAAGAATTCCATCACAAAATGAACATACTAACAGGCCCACTGTTTCCCAACACTCCTGATAAAAAACTGATTGAAACCCATCATGTCCCAGTGCTTTGAATTTACCCATATTTCTGACTACATTCTCGATTTCTTCTGCTGAGAAGGGCTTCTCAAAGATTCAACATTGATCTCGCGATAAGGAAGTGAAACCCATCATAGGTAGATGAGCAGCATCGACGAGTATATCACGGTCTGAATATAGTTATCTATAAAAATTCACTGCCATCTCTTCTAAATACTCTGGATCCGAACACCACTGACCAGCATCGTTTAAAAGCATCTCAACTTTTTTATATCGCCTTCGAACCACTGTTGAGGTGTGAAAGAAACTAGTGTTTCCATCCTCTAAAGCAATCCATCTTTCTCTCAATTTATGTAACCATATTAATTCCTCTTGATCTAGAACTGATTACAGATCCTTATTCAACCTCACATCCTTCTCAAGAAGAGCACATGTCGGTTGTGCTGAAAGCAGAGTTTGTACCATCTTAATCTCCTGAATTAGTCTATTTTTCGAGCATTTACATTCCCAAACACCACCTTATTCCACTTGCAAAGCTTTTTATGTAACCCAACAAGAGCTTGAGGCGTAGATAAGTTACTATTCCAAGATTGATTGAGCAGCTCCTTGAACCCCTCATGCTTGATCAAAGCAGCTTCAAATCTAAAAGGCCGGCGGCTTGGATCCCGAGCAACTACTAGCGAAAGTTGGACATAAAGTGGTGTATGATCTGCTGATATGAACGGGAGATGCTTCATTAAGGCATCTTGCCACCTCAATCTCGCCTCCGCACAAAAAAATACTCGGTCCAGTGCCTTCGCCATATACAAATTCTCCATACAACCACGACGCCATGTATAACCGCTTCCCTTAAAACCCATATCAATAAGAGATAACTCGTTTATCCAATTACTAAACACTACTGAGTCCAGTGATAACCTCCCATTACCACCAACTCTCTCGTCCAAACGTACAATGGTGTTAAAATCACCACCAATAAACAAAGGCCCACTCACGTTCCGAATTACTAATCATAACTGGTCCCATAGACCACTTTGATGGCTCACAGAAGGAGCTGCATATACCACGATGAGATTAACAATACTCATATCTTCACCCACAGTGACCTGAATATACTGATCACACGATCCAATCACCGTTACAGTACCAACAGCTGAGCACCATAAGATCTATAATCCTACACTTTGACCTCTGACATCAAACTTAAGGAAGTTATCAAACCCCAGACTTTGACAAATCCGACAAGCATTATTACCACCAACATGAGTTTCAAACAATGCAAGGATATCAGTGCAATATTCTTCAAAATACATCTTTTTTACCTTCGGAAGTTAAGTTTATGAGCCCCCGGCAATTTCAAAGTAAGAAATTCATCATTAAACAAGACTTGAACGTCACAAGAATTACCGGGGGCCAATATTAGTCCACCACCGCTACACTCGCCTCTAGAGAAGACGATGCTCCATCCAATGCATTGGGACCAAGCTCGTGGCCGCCACATCATGTCCATCATAAAACTGACCACACTCGGAACCACATTCTAAAATGAGTTTCACTGGGTACAAGGTTACTCATGTCCACCACAAAAGTCCCGCCATCACGACCTATGTTATCCGGTTCAATCCGTAATCTTTTCCTTGAAGACAATAACTCCACCTCTCTCAGAACCGGCCCAAAAAACCAGGCCTCTAACCGGCCTATTACCCTTAGCTTGTTTTCCTTTGCTTACCAGAATCTTCGACCTAGAAACATCACTTGTCTTCATCGAACCAGGCCTCTTATCTTTAAGATTGGGCCTTACGCCTACTTTGTCCTTCTTATTCTGAGTGCCAGCTCGAACTCCTTTCTTACTGGGCTCAACACCTTCCTTAGCTTTTTGTGTAAAAGAAAAAATATTTTCTTTATTCGCTTCCAAAGATTTAGGCAACTGACTTGATTTACATTATCGATTTTTTTGTTTTAGCGTGTGATTTATATTATGTATTTGTAATTGAGATGTAGATTAATTTATATTTGTGGTTTTAAATTAAATATTGTAATTTAAATAATTTGTGTTTTTAATTTAGATATAAACTTATTTTGTGTTTTTGGTTTACAGTTAAAAGATGATAGTGTGGTTTCTGGGAAAAGAGAATAGATTTATATATATAAATATAGATATAAACCGGATGAGATTTCCTTTAACTAAATAATCAAAAGAAATATATTCAACATATTAATGGGTCAATGTTGAATAGTCAAGTAAGCTATTACATAGTCCTACTTAGAGCTAGTTACATGGTCCAATATCAGGACCATGTCAGTATTTTAAGTAGACATTAATACTTGTGATGAACTATAAAACTTATAAAACAAGTGTATAAGTTTGAGTGGATTTGCGTATGTCCATTATATCTAGGTTCATTTTTTTGTCAATATGACATCTTAATACAACTCCAAGATAGTATAATTTCAGTTTGTTTTTCGTTCTTTATTCTAACCAATTTCGAATGGGATTGACAATTTTGATGATCTTACTTGAGCCAATAAATTGGATTTTGATATCATGTAAATATATTGGACTCATGTATATGAATGTATATGTCAAAAAATACATGTGGTTAAATGGTTTTATGTCCAGTTTTGTAGATTTTTTCAGCGGAGTTCAACAAAGAATCATAGCTCGCATGATAGTGTTTAGCGTTTGCGGGTTTTGAGTTTTAAATCAGACCTTATTGATCTATCTGTTGGCAAAAAAAATATATAAACATATTGTTTTTTAAAATCTAAGTATATGAGTATATAATTACAAAAATTTATATAAACTAAGACATGTCAAGATATTTTTGGTAAATTGTGTCAGATTTTGGATTTCTCAAGTGTTTCTCAAACCAATAAGGTAAAGGATCCAAAGTTGGTTCTGACAAAACTAGCGTGATCTTACTTGCATCTAGCTACTGGGTAAAGAGATAAGATATTGACATGTGAAGAGGCAAAAGAATGTAAAGGAGACGGGAGATGCTTTGTTCTACCTGAAAGAAGGAATAACATCCTTGTGGACAAAGTGGGATCTATTGTTTCTTCGACCATGAATGAAAATGTTTTGTTGAGATGATATGTTTCTTCTACCAGGTTGATCCAACAAATATGATGGTTCTTGTTGTGTATATTGAGATTCTCATATATCTAGAGACACATGTTAGAATGTGATAAATATCTCACATAAATTGGGATGATTCTTATACTATATACAATTTATAAGATACATGTTGATTGTCAACTAATTTTGAGATGGAAACTCATAATCTAACATAAAGAAATAAGTAAAAGAGATACTAGGTAACTCCAATCTGGAAATAATTATTCTTTGTTTTATTCTTTATATGTGTCTGGAAATCAGCTTAGTATAACAACAGACTACTTAGTAAAAACTTAAAAGTGGAAGAAGATGATTCATAGTTATCATCATTCATTATTCGTCTTTCCGTACATAAGAAGCAAAAGAATCAAGCTTCGGTTTCTAAGGGCAGAAAGTGATCTCGTAATTAGCTCTGCTACAAGTGAAGGTACTCGTCTCATCGTCATAAGCGTAGCTATATGCGTCAGGACAAGCTCTCTTAAAGACCCTTGAGAAATCCGTAGGAGAGCAAGTTTGTGGCGTTGAGTAAGCTCCACGGCAGCAATACTGATCCGTATTAAACTTAGCGCAAGCACTCTTACACGCAACTACATTGTTATTTCGACCCATGACCTTGAGATCATTAGGACAAATGGCGTTGAGGTCGGAGGAGCAGCCTGCGTATCTGCAATCTCCGGATCCTCCGGAAGGTCTTATTCCCAACTTGACATTGTAACCGTCCACGAGGCTCACGTCGTAGAAATCCTTGCCACCATCTCCTACGAGAGTGAATTCAGCTAGAGAGACTGATGGAACTCCACCGGCGCCGTTACATCTTAAACCTCGGCCGCAATCTCCGGTGACGCACCTACCGTTTCCTGCGCCATCAAAGTTGCAGCCGGTACGAGCCCAGAACCGTCCTGACCACCCAGGAGGAGCTGTGAACTGTCGGGAAGCGCCAGGAGCCAATTGGAATCCGCCCTCGCCGAGGATGGGTCCTCTTCCGGCGAGAGTTCCGGGCCAGACTGTGGTAGGGCAGTTGTTTTTTAGTGTAAACACGGTGGCGGAAACAGCAATGCTGCCTGCAAATTCAAAACACAAACAAGATCATCAAAAAGACGAACAAATAAAAACAAGTCATCGAAAAATATCTAAGAAACAATATTGAAATGATTCTCCTTTAGAACAAAGGAGAAAGATAAGACATGAAACAGGGAAGAAAAAACTATAGAGTATGTTTGCTGTTGTTTACTTGTAAACACGAAGAAGAGAATGCAAAAGCTGGAGAAAGTCGCCATTTCTATGATGAGGGAGTTTATGTGTTTGTGTTTTTGTGTTGTTGATGATGAATATTAATGGCAACGATCCTCTCTATTTATAAGTGCTGGTTCGAGGTAGTGACGTAATGTTATCATCATTATTAATACAGATTTTGAGCATAGGGTGCATACTGTTACGAGGATGCATTTGACCCACCAAATTGTGAATACGAGACAGTTTGGTACATTTGCATCATGTTTTTCATCTAAAACCGAAACCAGAAGCTAAATGACTCAGTCGAGAGAATTTGTTTTTTAATGGGATTCGAATCTGAGAAACAGCCAGTTAAGAAGACTTTGGTCCCGGTCTGAACCAGACCAACCCGGCTAGTTTAAATTTAGGTTTCTTGCATGTTAAGTATAATCTTTTAGTTAGATATTATATTGGCGTTTTGAATATTTTTTGGCTTGATAGTTTTTGGTTGCGTTAAGATAAGGGCATGAGTCATCTAAAAATGAACCCTAGAAAATGTGATAGATAAGGGACACATCTAATCATGGTCATGGCCGACACATAACGACGACGCGGTAACTTGTGAGATCGTACCAAGAAGAAGAGACCGTATAATGGCTGATTTGAATTTTTCTTTTTTTTTGCTAAATGATTAGAAATAAATATTGCTAATTGAATTTTTAAAATACATCAATTATAGTCATGTTTTAATGTGATTTTATCATTTTTCCTTTTTTTCGGTAATTACATCGATAATATATATATAACCAAATTCCCAAAACTTTAACAATTCTATGCGGGGATAACTACAGTTTCCTGTAATCGAATTGGGAAGAAACATATGATAGCAAACTCGGATGAACAATTATATTTCCTCTGTTCCTTAAAGTTTAATGTTCTAGACATTTTTTATTACTTTTAAAGATTAACTATTAGCTGAGTTACTTTGGTCTCGTGGTTAGGATGATCTAGCTAATGATTTAGGGTATCGGTGTTCGATTATTTCCACTACATTAGTAGAATAAAAAGGGATATTAGGGTGTGGGTTAGGCTATATATCGGGGCTCGTCGATCCAATTGTTAACAGAAAAAAAAAATAACTATTAAATGTTTTTTTTGTTATGTGTAATATTTTTTTGCAACATCAGTCTTTTAGAAATACAAAGAGTATATTTTTGTATTTTAATAATACTTTTTTTTGCAAAGTGATATTTATCCTAGTATCAGGTGGTAAGTCTATTAAAAGGAGGCGCACTTGCACATTTCAGAACCGAGTTTCACCACTTATATTATGTAGGAACTTAGCTAATAGGCTCAGCCAATTGTAATCCAATATTAACAAAAAAAATAATGTATTTCTTCGTTTGATCTACTAGATAGTTTTCTTCGATATTAGTCATATATATTACAATCTTATCTCCTTAGTTAGATGCATTAATAACTTAGATAAAACTAAAAATTTCTTAAAATTAATTTTACAAAAGAAAAATTAAAGTGACAAAACATAGGGAATAGACTTTGATGAATTCATAAGACCAAGGGCGGCACTTAACTAAAGCTAACAACGTAGGGTTTTAATAAATTTTAGTGGACATAATTTTATAAAAATCTAATTTTATGGGCATAATTTTTTATTTTAGTTTAAAAATCAACATTATTTATTTCCGGGCCGCCATGCAGAAAACTGACTTGGACTTGGAAACAGGTTTGTAAATTGAACAAACTTTGTGTCATAGGATGAATATGAGGTATCTTTGAACCCTTCTATTAATGGGTCAATGTTGTTACGCATAAAATCCGCCGTGGAGGCAAGTGTAACGACGTAACCAATTGATTTTCAAACAAAAATTTATGTATTTTTCTATTATAATACATTGAATCTGGTTTTGTATCTTAACGAAATTAATGTATTTAATGTGAAATCTCGAAAAGAAATTCTAAACGAGTGATGTGAACTCTTGAAATTGTCTCTTATATGATCCACCAGCAGCCACAGCCGTGATACACTCAGCTTTTAACTCTATAAATATATTGTAAGTGTACAGTAAACAAAGTAGTAATTAGGGATCGAATTCACGAAAATTAATAATTACATTATCAATTTTACTAATCAACTTAGAATTAAGACAAATCAAATAACGATAGTGGTTGCAATCAAACAATAACTAAAACAATAACGGATTTAAATTCAATAAACTAAAACACCAAGCTCAGGTAAATTCATCGGGTTATCAAAGAATCAAACTAGGAATCTATTCAGGAACAATAATTAACGATCTCGGCTCAGACATAAATGTTTTGTTAATTTAGTGTCGTGATATTGACTATTGCATATAGCAACCTAAAAATCGTCACTGTCGTTGGTACTAAGAATCTAAACACGCATTATCCATTGGTCTGATAGGTCTACAATTGTCCTTAGCATCAACTTTCTTGGTTAAGAGTCAATTGCTCATCTAAAGAGGTTCCAACACCTAACAAGCTTTTGAAGAATTAGGTAATCTAGGATCATAGGCAAGTTAACTACTCTAACCTAGGCTTTAAGATCATCAATAGATGGAGAACACCTCAAGCAAATACATATTTGTTCCTAATTCATCAATTCCTAACAACCCAAGAAGAACCCTAAACTTGATTGGGGTCTACTCAGACTGAATTGCAGAGAAGAAAACAATTGATGTGATAGGAAACATGATTCAGTTTATATTTAATAAATAAAGGTTTAGAAAACAAATCCAAAATAGTAAAGGAGGAGTTCTCCTCCTCAGAGTGCAGCCAAAAACGAAAGAGATAAAAGTGATAACCTAAAAATCTGTGTTTTTACGTTTTATACAAAATAAGGAAAAATAGGATCTTTTGCACAGGGATGAGGATCGATCGATCTAGGTGTGGATCGATCGATTAACTGGAATAGGTCAATCATCACATCGAGCGCAAGACTTGGCGGAGAGAGCGGATTGGTTGATCAATGAAGGTTGGTCGATTGTCAGGTCGAGCGCAAGTTAGGCTGCTGCGTTGGATTGATCGACCGAGAGCCAGATCGATCGACAATCATTCTTCATGAAAAAACCTAAACTTTTCCAAGTTGCTTCTTTCCAATCTCCAGGTGTGAAATCCAGATTTGACCTATTTGTACTTGAAAAATACTCTAAAATACCAAAAAAGACACAGTGGACATGTGAATTAATGAGCTAAAAACTAATAAAAACATCAAACTCCCCTAGACTTAACTTTTTGCTTGTCTTCAACCAAAGAAACAAAATTTGAAAGAAGAATGCAACCCAAAGAACTCATTTGTCATAAGAGTACTACAAGAACAATCACTTTAGCAAGCCACATGAAACACATACATGACTGAACCGAGACCACCTTGTACTTCCCCCAGACTTTCCATACCGACGTCATAAAGTATCCAATTGTAGTCTCACCAAGGGAATATCTACCAAAGGACATATGGGTTTTTCTCAGCATTAAAACTACTTTCTCTATGTCTCCTTTCGTCTCTTTTCATCTATATTGCAGCCAACTTTTCCCTACTTACCTAGGGTATCATTTTATTTTTTTATTGGCTTCTAAACCAAATTTTTCCCTACTTACCTAGGGTATCATTGATAACAGGATTCTACTCTAGTTTTCAAATCCTATTACACTAAGATGTCGATATAGTATAATATGTGTCAATCCAAGTAGGATTGTAACTAGCTATCAGAATAAGATAGACTATTTTAATTCAGGCCAAATCAAATGAATGGGTTGTTATCTATCAACTTAAATGGTGAAACAACAAGAAACAGAAATTACAGTCAAGTAACAAAAGGTAAATTTAAATGAGCAATTCAAAAGTAACGGAACAATGGAAATCAATCGACCTTATCATCATAAGCATTTAACAACCTAACTGGCGTGAAGCAACAATTTAAACGAGCCTAATAAACACCTTAGACAATTAATCTTTTAAGCTAAAGATGTAAATTTTTGAGACGGTTCGATCAGATAATTCAACACACCTATCGAGAGCTAAAAGTCTAAAATCATGGTTCAATTGATCAGAAAGGAACAAGCATTAACAACAATGAAACAAAAGAGATCTATATTATTCTACTCTTAAGTGACTTAGAAAACTTTAAGATCCACGCTGGTCTAGTTTATTCCCTTAGGAACTCTAAGTTAACTACTCAGAAATCATAGGTGAAACAATCAAAATAACAATCAAAATGGATGACATGATCAAGGAATTCAGAAAGTAAACTTAGAATGAAAACAACTAAAACTGAATTAAAACTTAGATAAAACGAAAGTGAAATCGTATTCTAGAATTAAAACAATGAAAAACTCTTAAGGTTTCTGAAGTAGCGGTAAAGCTTAGATGAAAAGTCTTCGTCACACCAAGGAGTTTTTATACTAATCCCCAGTTAAACCTAATAAGTTAAAAAATGAAAAACTAAGAAAGATAGATGAGTCGACTTCGTGGGTGAATAGATTCATTGGGGCATCAAAAATGGAGTTGACTCGGCCCATCTGGTGCAGTAAGATCCGTTGAGATACAAGGCCTGTCATGAGTCAATCTACTGTCACCACGACATGATCCTAGTTTCCATTGATTTGTGATTTGAGTTGTCGTTGCTTTGCAATCCGAGTTACCGTTGTTATTGGTTTGCAACCTGAGTGATATTGTCATTGGTTTGTAATCCGAGTTACCATTGATGTTGGTTTGCAATCCGAGTGCCTTTTTTGTTGGTTTGCAATCCGAGTGCCTTTTCCGTTGGTTTGCAATCTGAGTTACCATTTTCATTGGTTTGCAATCCGAGTGCATTTGCCGTTAGTTTGCAATCTGAGTGATATTGTAGTTGGTTTGCAATCCGAGTTACCATTGTCGTTGGTTTGGAATCCAAGTGTCTTTGCCATTGCTTTGCAACCCGAGTTACCGTTGCCGCTGCTATCCAATCCGAGTTACCGTGATTTTTCATTCCGAGTTGTCGTGCTTCTTCATCTCTAGTCCAAACTTCCTGAAAATAACTCCAAATGCAATGTGTATGCTATGCACATGTAACTTATGCGAACAAACTACAAATGACTCGGACGTAATGTAAATGCAACAATGCATGAAAAGTAAACTAAAAATGACACCTAAAACATGCTAAAATGCGTGTATATCAATCATTGTATTTTTTTTTGGTTGTCTAACCAATTTTTTCCTTCTTACCTAGGGTATCATTGTATATATTTTTTTTATTGGTTGGTTCTTTGGTAACTCAAAGAATGAAAGTATGAGTAGTGTCATTAAAGCTTTCCTTAGCTTACTAACATGGCATGCATCTTTGTTTTTATAGTTACTCCAGATATAGTACGTTCAGCACAAGAACTTAGAAAAGATTAGAGAGAGGGGAACCATATTCACACATATGATTCTTTTAGGACTGAGAAGGGAACCAGATCCAGTGTATGCCAAGCCCGTGGACAAAAAAAATTAAGTCAGTTTAAGGGTGAAGCCAGCATGAGATTCTTTGAATACTAAGAGGATATGGGTATCATTGAGCAATAGCTCGATCTTTGGGGTTTCCAATAGTTAATCGGTTCTTGTCAAATCTGAGTCAGTGGTTACTTAAGTTTCTGGAAATACAATAATTCCACAAAAATCATGGTTCCTTAGAACAGTTTTAACTCAACAATACACAAATTGACTCAAGAAAAACATAAAAATGACTTAGAAAGAAAAACGAAAGAAATTAAATGTGTTAGTCATAGCAAGTTCCCTCCCCCAGACTTACTTCACTCTGTCACGGTGTGAGAATAAGCAAGAAGGAAGCATGACTCACGAAAAAAGAAAAATAAATCAGAAAAAAATGTGAGAGAAACTGATAAACCTGGGAGGGAGGATCGATTGATCCCAAAGGAGATTGATTGATCTGATGTGCTCGAGGTCTGGTTTGAGTTTGGATCAGTCTATAGATTGTGCTCAAAGTCGTATGACTTGTCAGATCGATCGATCTTGCTCCTTGAAAATGTGGATTGGTCGATCTTTGTCCACATGGTCTATCTACAGATTGTGCGTAAAAACAATAAAATCACGAGGAAAATTTGATATATGAGGGGATCGATCGATCTCTGCTTTTGGATACATTTATCGATCGATGTAGTCCTCCAACTCGATTTCCAGATCGTGCGCAACTACGCTAAAAACTTGATACACTCAGATTTTAACCTTATGAATCTACTGTAAGTGCACAGTAAACAAAGTAGTAATTAGGGATCAAATCCACGAAGACCAATGGTTACACTATCAATCATAATAACCAAATTAGAGCTAAGACAAATCAAAAAACAATGGTGGTTGAAATCAAACAGTAACTCAAACAATAACAAATTTAAATTCATTAAAGTAAAACACCAAGCTTGGGGGAATTCATCGGGTTATCAACAAATCAAACCAAGAACCTATTTAGGAATAATAATCAACGATATCGACTCAGACATAAAGGTTTAGTCAATTCATAGTCATGATATTTGACTACTGCGGTAACCTAGAAATCCTAACTGTCGTTGGTACTAGGAATCTAAACACGTATTATTAATTGGTCTGATAGGTCTAACAATTGTCATTCACATCAACTTTCATGGTTAAGAGTCAATTGATCATCTAAAGAGGTTTCAACACTTAACAAGCTTTTGGAGAGTTAGAAAATCTAGGATCATAGGCTACTTAGTTACTCTAACCTAGACTTTAAGATCATCTATAAATAGGCAAATACCTATTTTATCCTAATTCATCAATTCTCTAGTAACTTTAAAAGAACCCTAAACTTGATTGGGGATCTACTCTGACAAAATTGTAAAGAAGAAAACAATTGATGTGATAGAGAACATGATTCCATTAATTATTAATAAGCAAATGTTTAGAATAAAAATCCAAATTTGTAAAGGAGGAGTTATTCTCCTCAAAGTGCAGCCAAAAACAAAAGAGATAAAAGTGATCATCTAAAAATCTGTGTATTTACGTTTTATACAAAATACGGAAAAATAGGATCTTCTGTGCAGGGACAAGGATCGATCAATCAATGGGAATAGGTCAATCATCACATCGAGTGCAAGTCTTGGCAGAGAGAGCGGATCTACCGGTCAACGAAGCCTGGTCGATCGTCAGGTCGAGTGCAAGTTAGGCTGCTGTGTTAGATCGATCAATCGATCGATAGGTAGAGCGATCAATCGTCATTCTTCATGAAAATGCCTAAACTTCTCCAAGTTGCTCATTTCCAGTCTCTGGATGCGAAATTCAGATTTAGATTATTTTGTACTTAGAAAATACTCTAAAATATCGATAAAGACTATGCAAACATGTGAATTATGGAGGTAAAAACCGATAAAAATGAGATACATCAACCCGCATAATGATGTGGAAGAAAAATAAGTGTTTAATCTAAAAATGATGTAGGAGTTTTGATAGTTTTGAAAATTGTGGGTTATTCAATTACTAATTTTAAAAAAATTTCTCAAAATTATGTGTTATTGATTATATAATTTATAAACATTATTATATGAGTTTTTATCAAAAATTTAAAACTATTATTATATAATAAATATCGAATTTTTCGTAATAATTGATTAAATTGGATGAATCTTTGAGATTTTTTCTCAGGGCCAATAATTGAGGTGTCTCTCTCATTTTTTTTTTGTTGTCGGCGGTACCTTTGGCCGCCGTTGAAGACTTTGTTTCCTCTTTTTAGCTTATCTCCTATTTCCTCTCGACTCTGTGGCTTTTTTTCTGGCATCATCTTTTCATTCCAGCGGTGAAGTCGAGACCCATCTCAATGTGTCTAGATCCAGAGCAGTGGAGTCACCGTCTCTCCACCGGGAGTGTCCAAGGAAGTGGAGAACTCCGCTGATGTCTGCTTCCAAACCCTTTCCGTCTGGTTTCTCAGGTTTATCGACCTTTGGGTCTTCCGAGAAAGTCTCGAGGCGAGTTCAGTCCATCCCGGGGTTGCGAGGGCAAACCTCTAACTCTTAGCCTATAAGCTCATGGCGAGATCTGTCATCTTTACAGCTTCCATCGCTGAGGTTTCATCGGCAATGCAACCGAGCCTCCGGTAGTGTCGGTTTTCATCGATTTCATACATTCTGGCAACGCTCCTTTGCCGAGACTTTGTCTGTACAGTCCGAGATCCTCCGTGTGTATCCAACTCTTGACCTTTGATATAGGATTTAAATCTGATGATCTTAGCCGTCGAGAGCTTTGCGGGTCTATTAAAAGATGTTTAAACTCCATCAAAGTCGAATTCAAGTCGACGAGGAGCCAACTTAACGTAAGATCTACCATGAAACTTGATGCAGGAGCTTTCTCTCAAGAATTTTTAGCTTCACCGTACCGGAGTTCTTCCGAATCTGGGAAGGTTTGATCTAGCGGCAACGGTGAATCAAAAACCCAAACCTTAGAGTGTGGTTACCTTAGGGTTGGTCTCTTCAATTAATCTTTGTTTTAAATGGGTTTGGGTCTTTTGCCCAATATGTGTTTCACAATGTACTTCATCATTTGGAGACTCTATCCAAATTTTTTGACTTTTAGATTTTAATTTTTTTGATGTTACAATTGCTAAAAATGCCTTGTATCTCATAAACCCACTTGTATTACTCTAAAAAAGTTTGAATGAAGTACAC
Organism: Lepidium aucheri; assembly: GCA_900406435.1. NCBI lineage: Eukaryota > Viridiplantae > Streptophyta > Magnoliopsida > Brassicales > Brassicaceae > Lepidium > Lepidium aucheri. Next base: position 21,586 of record OVBA01004770.1, read on the forward strand.
AATGTTTTAAACCAAAAAAAATAAAATTTGATTAAACTGGATATGTCGGTGAATTTCCCCTTAAATAAAAAAGTTTAAAAATTCGAGTAAATTTTCTTTATTTTAATTTGAACTTGCAAAAACTATTTTATATGATTTTAAAATCATAGACTTTGTATAGATTTTGGTTATTTTTATAAAAATTATAAATCTATTTAAAATTCGTCAATCAAGATAAAACATTTTTTTAGTGAAATTATTGATGGGGTGTTTGCAGTCGAGTAGTAAAGGACGAGACTAAAACTTTAAAGAATTTATAGATTCAATTGTTTTGGTACATGAAACTAAGTCATATCTCCTAGTCATCCCTATATGGAATAGATTCTGTATGCTATACTCCTCCCAAAAAATTAGTCGAGTCTTAAATAGACTTGGGAGATGAGGTCCACTAATCACGGAGACATGATCATGGCTTTTTTAACCTTTCACTCTTAAATCATTTAATTATAATAAATCTATGGTTGTAGTAATAGATTTGGGATCAGTCATGGCATCAACACGGCTTGTTCTTCGAATTCAATTTTTTATCAGTAATATTTGAAAGAGACAAATCTAGCAAGGCAAATGATTGTTCAAATTGAGTTTTACGTTTTATTAGAATTGTGCTTTTCTACAAAAGACAAAATTCC
>OVBA01004771.1:0-22246 GCA_900406435.1 Lepidium aucheri
ACCCAGAGGGTATATATGTAATTGCGCATTTGTTTTTTTTGTTTAGTCATGAAGGGCAAAATAATAAATTTACTACCCAGATGTGTTACTTTTGCAATAGAATTCAAAAAAAGTTAGTTTTTGTATTTGATTTGAAATTTTGGGTTATATTTGCCNATACTTTGCTTTGTGTTTATTTATTTTATCAAAAAATAGTTTACTTCTCAATTCTTATTATTGTATGTGTAAATAAGTTAATATAAATTTTATCTAAACTATTAAATTAACATAGTTGAATATCCAAATAATAAAAAGGTATCTAAAACTACCAAAAAAATTACTCATAAAATATTATAATATTGGGGGGAGGCATCCGTTTGATTCTTGATACATGTTCGGGGTTGGGACTGATAACAAAATAAAATAATAGTTACAAAATTGTAAAATTAATCTTATAATAAAATAATAATATAAAATATGTTTTGCATGATGTGCATTTTTTTATCTGCATTCACCATTCGAAGTCTTAGTGTAATAGATAAATTGACCATATTCTACTTATCTTTTGTATTATTATTATACTAGTATTGTTTTAAGGACCGACCCACCTCTTGAACATGTCACGTATGTCCAAAATTAAGTTATAAAACAATTATATCATGTACAAATTGAGTTATAAAAAAAATTATGTCATGTACACATTTTAATTCAATAAATATTCAAGTTTTGAAAACTATGTAAAGAAGATAAAATTCTTTTTCTTCTTTCTCTTCTTCTTTCACTTTTTTTTTCTTAATTTTCTAAGCCATTACACTCTTTTCATCTCCCTCATCATCTTTTTTTCGTTTAGTAAATTTTTTTGTAATATGAAACCTGCTTATACCATGGATAGTGTTTTCAGAAAACGAATGTTTTTTTCTTCTATATAGTGTGTGTTATTTGATAACCTAAGAAGAAAGAAAAACAACATGAAAGGATTCAGAGCCCTCAAAAAGGAATTAAAATTACTTTTTGCATCCTCTTGTACTTCTCTTCTGATGCTGAGGTATATGTCTTCACTACCGAACCCACATTCACCACCTAAGCAACCACCCAAGTTGTTGGGGAAAAGCAAAAGACACTGCAGACAACAACGTCAAATATGAAAAAGACAGCGACAAATAGAGCAGCATGTTATGTACCGGTTATTTGGATTGTGATAGTTGCAGCTTCACTAACTGTGAGGGCTATAAGAGTTGCCCGGATGGCTAGAAAGATTATTTATGTTGTGGTGCGGGGAACTACGAGTATAACGGGGAATACGGTGAGGGAAAAACAAAAACTAAGTGGACGGATGTTGAGAAGAACGGGTCATGCATCTTGATTAAATTAAAGTCATAAGTCAGTTTCAATTCAATAGTGTCCTATTGTTAGTTCAAAGTTGTTTGGTTTAGTCTTTCAAGTAGTTCCTATGTTTAAGCTAGTGAGGTTGTAACAAAGTTATAAATAAAATTGTAATTCTATTGGATCGAATAAGATAATCAGTTTGCAACCAGTTCTTTTATTTCTCTATTTTAGAGGTGATCCTTAGCTCTATTTGAATATGTAGAGCTTTTGAAAACAAATGTTATTTTTAATATAATGGGATTAAAGAGAATATTAATTAGACCAATATTGTTACACCAAATGAACAAGTTATAAGTCAATTTGAACTATAAAAACTGATTATCTTATTATGAGCAAATTATGAGCAAAGCATAAGCAAAATATGAGCAAAGCATAAGCATAATATGAGTAAATCTTTGTTTTTTAATAAAAAAACAATATGATCACATCTTCTAACATTGCAAATCACATGATTGACATGTTCATATATTGAAGTGAGCAAATAACAACTTAATTTGTAATGAATAAGATTCTAATATTTCTAACGGTTTCATGGATTTTGAATATAAAATCCTAACATGATTGAATAAAAGTATTTTTGGTATTTTGAAAGGAATATGACGGTGGAGAGCAATCCTAGGATTCTGGCAAGGCGTGTTGATGGCGCAACGATGATGGACGTAGGAGATGGAGTCTGGCCGTCGGGGGACCCTCCTTATACGATGATGCTAACCTCGGTGGTGACATAGAGTTATTGTAGGGTTCTAGAAAAGCTTGGTAATGATACAATGATGGCAAATGTAGGTGTTAGGGTTTCGTCACAAGGTACTTTGAAGGTTGATCTGGTCTCGTGTGCTGCATGAGTTTCTAATACGAATACATGTGGTTTACCTATTCCCAAATTAGTTTTTGATAAAGGTTTTGTGGCGGCGTTAATGAAAGTTGAGTATCCCGGGGGTAAAGGGTCTAAACCGAATAATATGGTTGGAGATGAGGTTATTGAGGCCATGTGTGGGTTATAGGAGAGATGTCTAGTGGTGAAAGTATTAGGTAGGAATGTGAATGTGGCAGTGTTGACCAAGAAACTTCGAGAGATTTGGAATTTACGTGGTGCTTTCGCTGTCCTCGATCTCCGAAGACAATTTTTCTTGGTTCGCTTTGATGTTAAGGCAGATCTTATGGATACTTTGACTGGAGCTCCGTGGAGGCTTTTTGGTTGTTACCTTTTGATGCAAGTTTGGTCGAATGTATTTGATCCATTATGTGATGAGATTACTACTACACCGGTATGAGTGAGAGTTACTAACCTGCTGTTTTATTCTTATGGGTATTGGTGATTGCTTGGGTAGTGCTATACGGGTTTATAACACGACCCTAAGCTTTCACAGAGGGCGATTTACCCGAATTTGTGTTGAGGTAAACCTAGCTTAGCTCCTTGTTGGACCGGTTATGCTAAATGGTGATCGTTATTTGGTGGAATGTGAAGGTCTTATGAGTATATTCTCAAGGGGTTGTTTATATGGTCACTTGATGCATAACTATCCCTCTGCACCCCATGATAACAATGTGAGTTCAGTTCTAGCGGCCCCTGTCCCAAGTGCAATTGGTCCAGTTTCTTCTCCATCGACTACACTACAACTCTTACAAATGATGGGCTTATACAAGTTCGGAGATTAGGTACGAAGCAATCTGGTTCTTCCCGGCAGAGTGGTGGTATTGGAGGGGTCCAATCTGAACCCAAGCGACCTGTTCTTTAGGAAATTCAGGGTAATGGTAACTCTTTGGCTAAGTATTAGGTGAATCATTTTGCGAACCTATCTATCACTTTGGGGGTTGAGGATATAGTCGCAAGTACGAAGAATAAGCACACTGATAAGGAGAATCCTCTTGCTCAAATTCAAACTGCCTCTTAGATTCTACACCAAAAATCTTTACTGCGAGATCGGAGCATACTATAGTTAGTATACCAAAGATTTCTACTCAGTTAGACGGTAAAGAGAAAAAGATTGGGAAGCAGAGAGGAGTACATAGACCTAAGACCAGACAAGCTTTGTCACATCCAGTGAAATGGCTGGTTTTTGGTCCGACGAAGGGTGAGGTTTAACTCTCCTCATCTAGAAAATGATTACACGTAGAACATGGTGATATTGGGAGGTTAGTGAAATGATTCAGGATGGTGTTTCCTAAGCAAAGTCTCTCGAAGATTGGTCATCAACGGGAATCTGGTTTGAATATGACTCAGGCGTGTATGCATGATCATGGTGCTAATCACGTTTCTGTTTTGTATAATGGTACTAATACTTAGTTGGCTATCACATTGGCTATCTTGGAGAGTGTCTCGGGTAACTTGGGGAGAGAAGAGTTAAATGGTGTTTTAGGTGTGGTGGATGTGGATATGTCAAGTTCACCAGGGTCTCATGAAGAACAAAGTAAGGTAGTTACAGGTTTGGTTCAAGCCTAAGATCTTGCCCCGCTAGTTTGTTTATGGTTAAGACTACTGTGTTAGCCTTATCTGAGACACATGCGGGAGGTGATAATGCAAGTCATATTTCTAGAGGCTTGGGATTTGCCAATTCTCATCAAGTTGATATAGCGGGTTAGAACGGTGGGATTTGGTTACTTTGGCGTGATGGTTTAGGACGATTTTGGTTTTTAGAAACGACAGAGCAATTTATTCATATTAGTGTGTAGAATGTTATGGAGGTTGGTCATTTGATAATAGTATATGCTGCTCCCTCGGTGAGCAGAAGACAAAATCTTTGGCCGTCTCTACGTGATGTTATCATGAATGTCATGGATCTATTGATTGTTGGTGGTGACTTCAGTTCTATCATTCGCCTTGATGAAAGAAGTGGAGGCAATAAGGGACTTTCTGGCGACTCCATTGAGTTTTTCCAGTGGATTAATGAATCATTTCTTGTTGATATGGGTTATAAAGGAAGTAGATTTACGAGGCAAAGATGTCAACCAAAAGCTACTTGTATAACTAAGAGACTGGATCGTGTATTATGTTCAGCTGTAACGAGATTGAAATGGCATGATGCACAGTTACTCATTTACCATTCCTCTCGTCTGATCATACACCTCTCTTTCTACAACTTTGCTCTGATGTGGTATCTAACCCGTGGAGACGCCCGTTTCAATTTGAAGCTGCCTGACTCTTGCATTCGGGGTTCAAAGAATTAATGAGGTACTCTTGGGATCTGTTGGTTTTAACACCAAATGCATTACTTAAGCTTTGGAGAGATCTCAAACATTGATATTGGGAGGTTTTGGGTGATATCAAACAATGTATGAGCAGTTGCTTATTGAGATTCACCAAGTTCAAGATCTGTTGGATGTGAATGTCTCCGATAATTTGCTTGTGAGGGAGATAGAGCTTCTTAGAAGTTTTGATGAGCTGTTGGAGCAAGAAGAGATGATGTGGTTTCAAAAATCTTGGGAAAAGTGGATAGCTTTGGGGAATAAGAACACTTCATTCTTTCACACGTCAATAGTAATACGACGACAATGGAACATATCGAGATGCTAAAGCATGAGGATGGATGATGGGTTTCCGAGAGTAATATGCTAGAACATCTAGCTGTTGAGTATTATAAGCGTTTATACTCATTAGAGGATGTCATTGGAGTGTTTACTCAATTACCTCAGGACGGTTTTATTGATTTGTCAAGCGCCGATATGGAGCTTTTAGCGAAACCTTTCTCACCTATGGAGATCGAGAGAACGGTTTGTAATATGGATATATTCAAAGCCCCAAGGCCGGATGATTTTCAGCCTATTTTTTATCACGATTGTGGGACAAAGTTTGGTCCTTTGATGATTAATTTTGTACTAGAGTTTTTTAGATCAGGTGTGCTTCCTAAAGGGTTCAATGATGTATTGATGGTGCTGATCCTAAAAGTGGATAAACCAGAGGAAATTTCTCAATTCCGGCTTATAGGGTTGTGTAATGTGTTGTTCAAGATTATTACCAAAACAATGGGTCTAAGGTTAAAATCGATTAAAGATAATTAGCCCATCTCAATCTAGCTTCATCCCAGGAAGATTTAATAGTGATAATGTTGTGGTTGTCTAAGAAATCGTGAGCTCTATGCGACGCAAAACAAGTAGGAGGGGATAGATGCTTCTTAAATTTGAGTTAGAAAAGGCTTATGATCAAATTCATTGTGATTTTCTGGATAATACAGTTTGTGCTCTGAATTTGCCAAATGGGTGGCGAGAATGGATTATGAAGTCTGTTTCTAACCCTAGCATGAGATTATTGTGGAATAGTGAGATGACTGAAGCCTTTCCTTTTGGCTATAGGTTTGTGATCCATTATCTCCTTATTTGTTTGTGTTATGTATAGAGATATTGTGCCATCTTATTGAAAAGGCGGTTGGGAATGAGACGTGGAAACCAATTTGTCTTTCTCAAGGAGGTCCAAAGCTCTCACTTACATGTTTTGCAGATGATTTGATCCTAATTGTGGAGGAATCAGTGAACCAAATTCAGCTCATACGTAATATTCAAGAGATCTTTTGTGCTGCTTCAGAACAGAAAGTTAGTCTTGAAAAGTCCAAAATCTATTTCTCCAAGAATGTGTCTCATGAGCTTGAGGCTGAGATTAGTGATGTTAGTCGGATCTCTTCTACTAAGGATCTGGGGAAGTATTTGGGTATTCCGATTTTACAGAAACACATCAACAAGAAGACTTTTGGGTCAGTTCTTGAGCGGGTCTCGTCTAAGCTTGCAGGTTGGAAGAAACATACGTTAAGTCTAGCGAGTCGCTTGACTCTCATGAAATTGTTGTTAGCTTTTATTCATGTACACACCATGAGCACAGTTAACCTCCCTTCATCAACTCTTTTGGCACTGGATTGGAATTTTTAGTCTTTCTTATGAGTCGACATGGTACACAAATGTCAGATACACTTGTTGAGTTGGAACAAAGTTTGTAAGTTCAAAAGAGAGGGATGACTGGGTATTTGAAAAGCTGAGGAGATGAATCGTGTGTTGTTAGCTATGTTGGGGTGGAAATTGTTGCAAGATGATCATAGTTTATGGTCAAAGAGTTTATGAGCAAAGTACAAAATACAGTCAGTACGAGATCCGATGTGGTTACGTGGGGTTGTTGTATCTTTGTCAACTTTTTGCAGTATCATTACTGGGATAAAAGACGTGGTTTTGCCATGACTTAGTTGGGTCATCAGAAACGGACATCAGACTTTATTTTTGGAGGATTGTTGGTTACTTGATCTGCCATTGTGAGAATGTGTTATGTTGCAGCTTGGTGATGGTAGTGAGTTGACTCGAGTCAATGATATGTGGCACACGGGTGTTAGATGGCGGTATGATATTCTTTGAGATTGCTTACCCAAATATATTCAACTCTGGCTAAATGCGTGTGTAGTTGACGAGGTCAGGAGAATGGTTGATTAGATGTCATGGAGGGATTCTCCAAATGGGGTTCTAACAGTGAGTTCCGCCTATGATTCTATTATACGAGACACGACACCAAGATAGAATATGGTCATGTTTTTTGACTTGGTATGGCGGGTGAAGGTACCAGAACGAATTCGACTATTTCTTTGGTTATGAATTAATCAAGTTTTATTGACAAATTTAGAGGGACAAAGGAGACACATGAGCAGCTCGAGGATATGTGAGATATGTAAGGGAGGGGAGGAGTCGATAATCCATGTGCTCCGTGATTGCCTGGCTATGAAGGGCTTGTGGAGGCGAATTATTCCTTTATCCCATCAAAGCAGATTTTTCTCTACGATGGTTCTTGAATGGCTTTATTTTAATCTAAGGGATGAACGGGTTCATGACAAATGTTCGTGGGTTGTATGATTCGCAGTAGCTGTTTGGTGGGCTGGAAATGGTGATGCATGAATGTTTCTGGGAGTCATGCCAAGTGTCGGGATAAAACCAAATTCATTCAGGAGAAGTCACTTGAGATTCATTGAGTGAATGTTGCAATGGCTATGAAATTATGGAATAACCCTAGGGTTGAAAGGATGATTTGGTGGGAACCTCCAGAGAGGGACTAGATTAAACTAAACGCGGACGGTGCATCAAAAGGCAACCCTGAACTAGCGACAGCTGGAGGGGTTCTTCATGACTAGTTGGGTCTATGTTGTGGTTGTTTTGCTGTTAATATAGGTAAGTGTACTGTTCCATTAGCTGAGTTGTGCGGGTATACTATGGTCTATATCTAACTTGAGAGAAGACGATCCAGAGCTTAAGTTGGAGGTTGATTCTGAATTTGTGGTTGGGTTTCTTACGAAAAGGATTGAGGCTTCACATCCCTTTTCTTTCCTAGTACATTTGTGTTATGCCTTCTTTCAAAAGACTGCACGGTCCAAATTTCTCACACGTTTAGAAAGGCTAATCGGGTTGCTGAAGGCCTTGCCAATCTTGCTTTTTTGTTACCGATAAGTTATCATGGTTTTGTTGACGTTCCGGATGATGTTCGTTCGTTGTTGGATGAGGACGATGCTGGTGTGACACATTCTTAGTCTATTTGTTATAACTTTTAGTTGGTTTTTTAGTTGAATAAATTGGTTCTTGACACCGTATCACTATCACTGACAAAAAAAAACCTAACAGAATTCTTATGGACTCTTATTGGATTTTGAAACAGGAAAAAATTGTCGACATGTTTGGTAGAGTTCTGTTCAAATATTTATTGTAAATAAAATGTGTGCACATTGCAAAATTCTTTTTCCATGGGAGGCGGGTTTTCGGTTTAAAATCGGGATGACCCGGACCAGGATAGAGACGGGTTTCCAATTTTCGGATTAACCCGTACCAGATCTGGACCGAACTGGGTTTTGTGCGATTGACCACAGTTGTTAACAAGAGAAGTTCATCTCGGAACGTGTATCTATCGATTGCGTTGTGACTTTCCTTAATAATTTCCTTTGTACGCCGGCGAGAGAGATTTATAAGCAGAGGACTGACTCAGTGAGTCACCACCGATCAAGTTACATAAAGATGGGGATGGGAAGTAACGGCGAATTTAAGTATGAGATCTCCCAAAACGCGTACATCAAACTCGTTCTTCACTCGTTGCGACACAAGACGTCGGCGGTCAACGGAGTCCTCGTCGGCAGAGTCAGCCCTAATGACGACGGAGTTGTCGAGATCTCAGATTCTGTGCCGCTTTTTCACTCTAACCTCGCTCTCCTCCCTCCTCTTGAGATCTCTCTCATCATGGTCCGTTCTTCTGCTTCCAGATTCGAATCTGTTTTTTCAATTCGTGAACTTCCATATTGAATTTTGAAAACACTTAGAAATCCGATTGTATTGGTATGAGTATTTAGTTACCGATTGTTGAAATTTTAGTTCGGGTACTTAATTTAGTTTCTGCTGCGTATGTAATTATTAGCTCGTCCTTGCTGTTCTCTATCTGTTTACTTAAATCTCAGTACAGTCTTACTGTTATATCTGTTTTGACTTAGATAAGTCAGATCTTGAATTGTTTGGTTTTAACCACCAGCACAACACTGTTCTGTGCCTGTTGTTTGACAGAGAATTAGTGTCTGTATAGTCTTATACGAACTGGCAGATGGGAAAAGTTCTACCATTTTGTTAACTTGATCTGAGATTCTGAACTTACGGATTCAGGTATATATTTTGTTTCTTTGATGTGCTATGGTAGATTGAGGAGCATTACGTGGCTCAAGGTTTGAGTATTATTGGGTACTTTCATGCAAACGAGAGGTTCGACGATGTCGAGCTCTGTGGTGTGGCTAAGAACATTGGTGATCACATCTCTCGCTATTTCCCTCAGGCACCAATTCTCTTGGTGAATGTCCAAACTTTTACTTTCAAGTACAACAGAATCTTGAATCACGAGGCTTAACCGTCTTGCATTGCTCTTGTGTTCTGTTTGTAGTTGAACAACAAAAAACTTGAAGCCTTATCAAAGAGTAAAGATCGAAGCCCTGTGATGCAGGTTGGTATTTCCAATGACAAAGTTTTTATTTTTAACATGGATGATAGAATGAGTATTTAGTGAATATACTAAGGAATACATATCAAGGCAACTCTATACCAGTATGCTTTTATGCTATATATAAGCACAAAAGAAAATAGTGAAAGATAGAGAATGTTGAATTCTGCAGTATCTGCTAATTTATAATTTGTCTCTCCTCTCATCTCATCGTTGTATTCATTATTTTATTTTTTTGCATCCTAAACATATTGTAAATTCTGAGGTGTAGAACATGACCTTACTAGCTGACTATTAAACGCTGTCTACTTGGATTGTGATAGTAACCTTCTTGGCACCACGCTTATATCGTCCTTTTAGTCAACAATTTTCTCTGTACGTTCTGCTTGATGCAATGTTCTTTTGCAGCAGTTTAAAGGCATACTTATCAAATTGTAATTGGTTTAGTGATAATTTATGTTTTATGTATGTGCTAGCTCTGTGTGAAGGATGCTTCCAAGAACTGGAGAGTTGTTGGAACAGATGGAGGAAGCAAGCTACTCTTGAAAGAGCCATCGGCCAATGTAGTTTTGTCAGATTACATATCATCTGAGAAATGGAAGGTCGTCACAGATTTTGATGATCATCTTGATGATGTTACCAAGTAAGTTGTATACACGAACTAAATTAAAAGAAAAAGCTACGACCTTAATTGTATTAGATGATTATATCTCTCTTATTTCACTGTAATTGCAGAGACTGGCTGAACCCTGGACTTTTCAACTGAAGACGGGTATGTGATGTAGCTAAATTAGACTTTTGTTTTCATCATCTCAAGTCGAAATACGAAAAACTCTCGAAAACCCTTGTTTACTATTTCCCTTGATCTTGTTGAAATATTATTCAGCTACGCAATAGAGGTCAAATTACTTTTGATTGGTATCATTCTCAAACACTATTTTTATCATTTAAATGATATCTATTTACTACTATTGGAGCTTCTTCTTGTGATCCAGTTTCTTATCTCTTTAATTGCATTTTGATTATATAGCTGGAATGAAAGCTCTGCTGTATTTTGCTATTGTTCTTAAACTTGAGAAGTACATAGTTAAATCCTGAAGAACAGGAAACCAAATCTAATGCTTTACATTGCCTGAATCCCTTGACTTCTGAGGGACACTTTTCACACAAATATAACGATCACCAAAGCATTTTCCGATATCAACAGTCACCCCGTTGAGGATGACGTTTTATTTTTAACAACCTTAAAACACAGGACAGCCTTTAACAACGACACCTTTGGCCGTTGGACAATGCGCTAGAGAGCAATGGTCTGTGTTCTGAAGCCCCCACCAGTCAGGTAAGCTTATATCATTGTTCTGGAGCGCAAAGAATATCAATACACCCATAATTGCAGTACCTGCATCAAGCGCTGCAGATAGGATGTAGTTGTGCCTCGCCCACCAGCTTTTAAACTTCCTGAAAATGTAGTAGTTAAAGATAACCCCAACGATGGCCCACGACCAGTAATGCACAGCCTTGGCTTGTGGCATAGCGCTTACTGCCGAGAAGATTAAAGGAATATGGATCTGCTTTAGCCATTTCTTCTCTGGGAACTTCTTCGATAGGTACCAGAAGGGAACTGGAGCGAGGATGCCAATAATGAAGAACCAGTTCATCCCGGGATAGATACCTTCTTTGGTAAACATTCTCCCTGGACCAATCACTCCCCATATGATTGATGCATTGTAGAATACTTCATCTCCAGGACAAGTCCATGGACTACCGACCGGGAGCAGATCCGTGTTGCATATATTCTCGACGGATGTAATGAGCCACCAGGTTGTTCCAAAGCAAACAGATGATGCAACCACAGTTGCAACGAGCTGGACGATGAACATAGATCTTGGAGGAATCTTCATGTAATGACCAAGCTTGAAGTCTCCAATAAAGTACAAGGCTTGGGACATACTGATGTATCCGTAGGTCTTGAACGCGACATTGGCTAATGGTTTTCCTGGGTATAAGTACCCAATGATCAGTTCCGTTATAACATTAAGGCCCATTTGCTGGTTCGTCGTTGCTTGGATAACTCCGATAGGCAATGTGAAGAAGAAGGCGATAAAGCACGCGAGTATAAGTCCCCACCATGGAAGCTGAAGCTGTTTGTCGAAGCCCTCACAAGCATAAATTGCGAAAACAAAGGAAACAACAAGAATTCCAATGAACCACCATTCAGGTACTGCTTTATAGTTGTTCTTCATCAATCTCGAATGCACATCTCCGAACTTGTCCTTTGTTGCTGTCTTTGCCTTCTTCCACATTCCCCATATAAACCTAAAGGTACAATCACAAAAGAAGCTTAGAGAGAGTCATCATCAAATCACTATCGAAAAGATGTTGAAAGATCCTTACTGTCCGTCAAAGAGGGCGACATGGGAGATGGTAGCGGTAAGAGAACCGAAGCTGAGTCCATAGAGCAATGCAAACATCACACTCAAATAGAGCTTGCTGTAATTGTTGTAAGCGTCTAGATTGATATCGAAATTTTTCTCATTGAGGATGCGGGTAATGTTATAGGATTGTCCAGTCTGATCAAAGGTGTGTGAAGTATAAAACGGGAACTTCTGTGCATCATAAGCATTACTCCAGTAGAAGATGGGTAAAACAATGTATAAGAAGATGAAGAATCCAGCAAAGGTATTGGCAATGGCGAAGAACGGTACAGCCAATGGACTGCCTAAGAAACCAGCTACCGTGGACCAGTCAAGACCAAAGGAACCAATTCCTAAACCCTTGAGCCCTGAACCGAGTATCTGAGCGGTCACTGAGCTTTTCCAAATCCAGCAAACAAATGAAATTGCGGAAATGGAAGGGAAAAGGTAGCCAGGGATTATGTAGTAAGCAAAACTGGCGCTGAAGACAATGATGAAGAACCTTAGTCTTGTTTGTTGCCCTTTTTGTAGATCCTCCTTCTCATGTAAAGCTCTGTTACATATAGCCAAAGTCAAAATCCGTATTGAGAGAAAGAAAATGTGATTGATATATAGTGTCAGATAGCCATAACCAAAACGAACCTAAAGAGTGAGACTTGAACCAGATTCGACGGCCACCACATATATGGCGACTCAACGAGGAACTTTCTGAAAATTCCTGCCCATCCATATCCTAACAACTGCAACAAATTATTTTACAAAGATCAATAGTCCGGAAAAACTATCAAAATCATAAAAGTTGTTTCTTTGGGTATTATTATTACACATGATTTTTTTATTTGTTTCTGAGGACAGATTATCTTATTGTTAGTACCCACATGAATTTTATCTTTTTTAATTAAGAATTGACAACTACAAATAAATAATCAAGATCCATAAAAGTATTGTCGTTGGTTTTTTTCAGTCTAAACTACTATTATTTAAAAAATAAAATGATGTAATTTGTAAGACATACCTGAGTGGTTTGTGTGAGCAACATCGCAGCGGCGACATTGAGTTGACGGTGGTAAAAAGCTTTAACAATGGTAATAATATTGGTGGCGTAAACTCCTCCAGCTCCGGTATTAGCAAATATTGTTATAAGAACATGTTCCTTCATATTGAACGGACCAGGGTTTAGCGACCACGACCAATTTGTCCCCGGAAATCCGAATTTTCTAGTCGGAAGCGTCGCGGCCATGAGTTTCCCAAGTGGAAGGGTCACGATCTGAGCCGCAACCGAAGAAACCCACAGCTGGTTCGACCGGAAACTAAAGAACTGGTTAACGAACGCAAGTAATATGCAGGAGATAAGTCCAAGAAACCATGTCCGGAATGTTAGAACCGGTAGTGATGGATCGTCGGTTATCGGTACAGTTAACCGGACTTCTTCGATCGGATTGTCATTCTCGTCCTCTTCTTCCTCTGCACGTTAAATTCAATTCAAACACTCTTACACCAAACATAACGACTAGAAACTAGTTAAGGAGTCGAGTATATGTGAAGAATCGAAACAAAACCGGGAGAAAAGAGAGAGAGATATAATATAATACCATTGATTACGATCTTAGAGTCGTGGGGATTATCGGAGGGTTTGGGTTCATCACAAACGATCGTCATTGTTTATCTTGAAGCTACTTGAAGGTTGTTCTTTGAAAAGCAAAGATTACGATAACGTTTTCTGAGTCGTTTGTACCCTACCTGTCCAGCTGCATTTTTGTATGAATTTTACATTCATATTTATATATAGACTTTGCATATATTTTACACCACATGATTTTTATTTTTTCACTGTTTTACTATAATTAAGGTTGAGAGGCCCTAAAATAAGGATCATTCTTGACTTATTAATTGGAATCTTGACGTCGGTTAGCTTTTGATTCTGAATGTAATTAGTATCTCAATTGAATATATTTCGTACTGCATCACATGAAGAAATAAGAAGAAAATTTGAAAATGATAATAATTGTGACCAAATAAGGAAGTAGATATCGAAATATTGCAAAAAGATACAGACGTTATGTACTCAATTTACTAACACTTATTCCTTTGAGACGTATCGAAACTTACTTGGTCAACTTGTCGTGGTAAGGTCGTAGACAAAGCCGTAACTTGGGATTACGGTTATAAAACGAGCAGATGGCAAATTTATACGACAAGAAGTAAATCCTGTTTTCAATAAATATATAATAAGTGCAGTTATTGTAGATTCTTTTTGTTTCTATAAATAGATTTTAAAATCGTTGCGATTTGATTCGATATTCTATTTTTAATGTAAAGTCCATGCACTGTCTAGGTTCATTTTTAGTTTCTTACGTACATTTCTATTGCCAGCACTAATCATTTTGACTTTGATTCATCTTTAATTAGAGCACAGACTTTATTCTACCTGGCAGATTTTACTCTCTTACAGATTAATATATTCATATCTTTTACTTTATATATATATAGATATATATTAAATTAGGCCAAAACTACTAAACAAAATGGTTAGTGGTAAGTCCACTAAAAGCAGACGCACATGCACAACCAGGGATCGAGTCCTACCACCTACGAAATTTATATAGGAATTTGGCTAATGAATCGGTCTTTGTGGCCCATATTGATATTACCGTTGACAAAAAAAATTAGGTCAAAACTACTAAACCAATACAAGTTATATATATCAAATCCAACATGTTGGTCATAAGTTGAACAGGGCCTTGTGGTGGTGATGAGAATGGGACAGTCAAGAGAAGACTTCTAAGAGTCAATTCTTGTGACTTGGATGATAAGAGAACCGGTGGAGAAGACTTCAAGAATCGATCCTCCAACAGTTTATAATTGTTTGCAGAATTGGTGAATGAACGCCACACGAACTGGTGATTAGATACCTGTCTACTAGGACTCTTCACTAGAATAGACATCGACTATACTTTTGACTCCTCAAAGACTATAGACGGCGATTTGCTTTCGTTGGTTGAAAGAAAATGATAGCTTTATTGATAATTGTTGAAAAATACAAAACCGCAAGGAACCTTATATAATGGTTTGTCGGTGGTGCCTTCAATTGGCGAATCAAATGAGCCATTTAAATTCTACAATCACGCAATCAAATCACTAAAAGGGCGTGAGTGGCACAGCACTCACATTACACAAAGATATGAAAATAAAAACACATTAAAAACAAAATCAAACACACTTAAAGCTACGCGTCTTCCCAAATAAGGCAAGTCTTTATTTCTGACTGAATAACTAACTTGTTCTGGCGCCACCTGCATGAATGTTAGTTATGAAACAAAGGCGTACCTGGTTTGAGTGAATGGTCATTGGTTCGGAAGCCACTTGAGTTTGTTCGCCGCGTGCAGCAAGTTTGAGGTTGCACAAGCTGGTCAGCATTTGGTTGGTCTCAATAGAGGGTGTGATGAGTCCAAGCAGCTCGTAAATTCCATTAATGAATTTGTCCATTAGGGCATTGGTCTTGCACCTTGTGCTTGGTCCAAGGTGGAACCCAATTCATAGCTTCTAGGAGTAAGGTGTTGTGTTGATGTCCTCATCATTCCCTCCGGCTTGAAAAGATTCGTCTCTGGGTCTGTATCACCTATTTTATATAGAGTTAGGTCTGATACATTAAAAACAGGATGTACCTTCATGTGTTCCGGAAGATCAAGACGGTAAGCATTGTTGTTGATGCGTTCGACTACTCGAAATGGTCCAGCGCTGCGTGGTGCCAACTTCTTGTTCCGGTTTTACTCCTTGGGGAACCTTTCGGTCCTTAGGGGCATCCATACCCAATCACCCGGTTGGAATATGACTTCTTTACATCCTTTGTCTGCGCGTGCCTTGATTTTGGATGTTCGGGCGTCAATCGTTGCCTTGACATCTTCATGAAGTTTACTGACATACTCGGCCTTGGTGTGTCCATCTTGATTGATTTGCTCCAGTGGTGTCAACGGTTTGAGGTCAAGAGGCAACAAAGGTTGGAATCCATAGATCACTTCAAAAGGTGTCCGATCGATGGTAGAGTGTACGGATCGGTTGTAGGCAAATTAGATGTACAGTAGGGCCTCAACCCAAATCTTTATATTCTGGCCAACCACGGTCCATAGCAAGGTTCTAATCGTTTGGTTGACTACTTCAGTTTTTCCGTCCGTTTGAGGGTGGCTGCTTGTAGAGTAGAGTAGCTTTGTTCCTAGCTTTCTCCAAAGTTTTCGCCAAAAGTGAAAAAGAAACTTCAGGTCACGATCTGATACTATTTTTTGTGGTAAACCGTGCAATCTCACCACCTTTTTAAAGAAAAGGTTTGCGACATGAGAGGCGTCGTTTCTCTATCACTAGGGATGAAATACGCCATCTTGGAGAATCGGTCCATGACCACAAGTATAGACTCTCGTCTTTGATACTTAGGTAATCCTAATATAAAATCAATGGAAACATCTACCTAAGGGGCGTTAGGTATAGGCAAAGGCATATAAAGACCATGAGGATGTGACTTGGATTTTGCGTCAAGGCATGTAATGCACTTTTTACAATGCCGGATGACATCTCGTTTCATGTATGACCAGTAAAAGTGCTCTTTTAGCATGCTTGAGGTCTTCTTAACTCCAAAGTGGCCCATGAGTCTGCCACCACGCGCTTCATCAACTAGTAACTCCCGGATAGAGCCTTGGGTAATACATATCCTCCGCTTCTTGAAGATGAAGCTGTCTTGGATGTAGAAGTCGCCAAAGACTCCTCGGCCGCAAGCTTCAAATATCTCCATAAAATCTGCATCACTAGCATATTGTGACTTAATAATTTCAAATCCCAATACCTTAGCTTCAACAGGGGATATTAAAGTGTATCATCTTGACAAGGCATCCACAACTACATTGTCTTTTCCTTTCTTGTATGTAATGACATATGGAAATGTCTCGATGAACTCAAGCCAGCAGGCGTGCCTCTTCTTTAGGTTAGTTTGGCCTTTTAAGTACTTCAATGACTCATGATCGATATGGATGACAAACTCCTTAGCTAGCAAGTAGTGGTGCCAAGTCGCCAATGATCGCATTAAGGCATACAACTCATTGTCGTATGTTAGGTAGTTAAGGGTGGCTCCATTGAGTTTCTCACTAAAGTAGGCCACAGGTTTATTCCCTTGAGTAAGCACGTCTCCAATCCGAAGTCCTGATGCATCACATTCAACTTCAAATGTTAGATCAAAATTCGGTAAGGACAATACCAGGGCTTATGTGAGGCTGTCCTTGAGTCGTTAGAAGGCCTTTTCTTGGTTTTCTCCCCATTTAAAGGGTATATCCTTCTTGATAACCGTGGTGAGTAGGGCGGCTATAGTGCTGAAGTCACGCACAAATCTCCGATAAAAGCTAGCTAGTCCGTGAAAACTACAAATGTGCCCAATGGTGGTTGGGATCGGCCATTCTTGGATGGCTTTGATTTTCTCTTGGTCTACTCGTAGCCATGTAGAACTAACAACAAAGCCTAGAAACACCAACTCATTAGTACAAAAGATACACTTCTTAAGATTGGCATAAAGACCTTCCTTGCGAAGCGTACTCAAGACCATCTCTAAATGTGAGATGTGTTCGGCCAAGCTTTTGTTGTAGATTAAGATATCATCAAAGTATGCCACAATGAATTTTGAGATAAAAGGTCAAAGAACCTGGTTCATAAGTCGCATGAAAGTGCTTGGAGCGTTGGTGAGCCCAAATGGCATGACAAGCCACTCATATAAGCCTTGCTTGGTTTTAAAAGTGGTCTTCCATTCATCCCCTTCTCTCATTCGTACTTGGTGATATCCGCTCCTCAAATCAACATTTAAGAAGATGGCAACTCCGGATAGTTCGTCTAGCATGTCATCTAGCCATGAAATCGGGTGACAGTATTTGACGGTAATGTTGTTCATGGCACGATAGTCCATGCACATCCTCCAAACTCCATTTTTTCTTTGGTACCAACAACACTGGGACAACAGACGGGCTAAGACTCTCTCTTATGTATCATTTCTCCATTATATCGCGGATTTGCTTCTCTAGTTCGCGAATCTTGTCGGGTTCATGCGGTAGGCGGGTCAGTTTGGTAATAACGCACCAGGCACAAGGTCAACCTTATGTTCGACTCCTTTAACTGGTGGCAGGCCAGGTGGTATTTCATCCGGAAACATATCTTGGAATTTGCTAAGAAGAGTTGCAAATTCCACGGGTAGTGCAGCTTTGGTTGTTCTTGTGATTAAATATTCTTTGTAGACCATTAGTAGTACCGCACTATGGCTACTGAATTCATTAGAGGCTGAATGAGAAGAAATGTAAATGTTGGAACGTTTAACCTCGGTCTTCTTAGCTTGTTTGCTTTGTAGTTTGCGCACTTAAGCCAGTGTTAATGGAGCAAGTGTGAATTTCTTCTTCTCGTCCACTAAGGTGTAGAGGTTGGTTCGACCGTGATGTAGCACCTCTCTATCATATTGCCATGGACGGCCAAGCAAGATGTGACTAACTTGCATGAGGATCACATCACAAATCACTTGGTCGCGGTAACAGCCGATGCTGAATGGTATGGTGACTTGCTCGTCTACATTGACTTTGGCCTTATCGTTCAGCCACCTAAGTTTGTATGGATGTGGGTGCTTGGTTCGCGGTAGGTTGTGCTTTTCCACTATGTACACACAAACCTCCATCTATGATTAAGTTACATACCTTTTCATGGACGCTGCACCATGTGTGGAAGATGTTCTCCCTTTGCATATTTCCTTCTTCATCTATTTTGGTGCTAAGTATGCGACGAATGACAAGAGCATTTCCATGGTCCGAGTATTCTATTTGTGGGCTTAACTCCTTGGTTTCTTCTTCCGGTTCTTCTTATAATTCGTACCGCACTTAGCGGTCATGACCATAAGGCGCTTGTTCGGGCAGTCACAAGCCATGTGCCCACGTCCTTGACACCTGAAACAAGTAACATCACAAGTTTGCATAGCTTGAGGAACTTTTGGTACCTCACTAGTTTTGCTAGACTCCACAATTGGCTTTTTGTATCGAGACTCGATCTCGACTTTCTTTTGGGTGGGGTCGTTAACCTTTGGAACGGTCCATAACGACTTAGGTTGTGCCGTGCTCTTCCTCTTGATGTGTTGTTCTGCTTGGATCGCCAAATACAAAACTTCTTGGAGATCGTGGTACATGCTCCTTTCAACTTTTCTGCGATCCATTCTTATAAACCGTCAATGAATTGTATCATCAAGGCTTTTTCCGAGTCCTCCACTTCACGTTGGTTCTTTAGTAGCTCAAATTCATTGAAATATTCTTCAACGGTCTTGGCTCCTTGGACTAATTTCCATAACTTCTTTTGTAGGTAGCGGTGGTAATATGATGGTACATATCATCACTGCATAAGTCATATCATCTTGTCCCATCTTGCGATCTGCTACCTCACGATCACACCATGTAAGGGCTGCCTCTGTGAGTTGAGCTGCGGCAAAGGCTACTTTCCTTTGTTTTGGGTACTCATAACACTCAAAAATGTTCTCTAGCCGTTGTTCCCAATCTAGATAGGCGTTGGGATTAATTCGGCCGGCAAAGGTAGGAGCCGTGAGCTTTGGGTCGATGTAGCATGCTGTTCCTTTGGCGTTTGGTGGTCTGACCAGCCTGGTTCTCGGTCGGTTCGCTGGTACGGCCTGGGCCTCCTCCATTCATCCTCATGGTCTGGATGATGGTGTCTGTTCTGAGGGTACGGTCGCGGCTGGGCGCATTGCGGATTACATGGAACGGGCTGTTCGTCTGAGTCATACTCCATGCGTTCTTCTTCCTCCTAGAACGTCTGTCCACCTCGTGGAGGATTGGACTCGGGAGTTCACAAAGGGGTTTGGTTACCCGGAGCATGAGTAGCGGGTGGTGGTGTTTGTTCCAAAATGTCCATGCGAGTTGCAAGTGCATTGAGCTGCGTCTGAATGTTGATGAGGATGTTTGTAAACCCAACCAATTGACTAACAGTCGAAGTGGTTTCTTCTTGATTCGACATTTCTCGCACACAAAGAAAACACAACAAGACAATATTATTTTAGACTTGATGGATCACATATTCAAACTAATTCTCAATTAAGACTTAATTCAAAAATTTAAACCTAAATATTTGATATTAATTTGATTGATTTGATTTTTTGACAACTTTTAATTAACAAGATAGTCTAATTAAATGGTCGAATAAATTAAAATGAATGCAAAATAGCAATATGATTGAAACAAAATTATAATAAGTGCAAAGATTTTTTTATACAGATTTGATAATGAATTTTCTAAATCTTAGGCAAAGAATTTGATTAAGAACAAAGAATAGAGAAAAGAAAATGATCTAAACAAAGAACAAAGAAAAGAAAAGATATGGCCACGATACAGAGTTTACCGGGAACTTTTCGGCTTTGGTACCAAATAATAAGGGCCTTTTGGTGGTGATGGGAATAGGACAGTCAAGAAAAGACTTCTAAAAGTCAATCCTCGTGACTTGGATGACAAGAGAACCGGTAGAGGAGACTTCAAGAATCGATCCTCCAACGGCTTAGAGTTGCTTGCAGAAATGGTGAATGAACACCACACGAACCGGTGATTAGATCCGTAAAAAATTCATTCGGTCTACTAGGACTCCTCACTAGAATAGACATCGGCTATACTCTTGACTCCTCAAAGACTATAGACGGCGATTTGCTTTTGTTGGTTGAAAGAAAATGATAACTTAATTGATAACTGTTGAAAAATACAAAACTGCAAGGAACCTTATATAATGGTTTGTTGGTGGTGCCTTCAATGGGCGAATCAAATGAGTCATTTAAGTTCTACAATCACGCAATCAAATCACTAAAATGGCGTGAGTGATGCAGCACTCATTACACAAAGATATGAAAATAAAAACACATTAAAAACAAAATCAAACACACTTAAAGCTACACGTCTTCCCAAATAAGGCAAGTCTTTGTTCCTGCCCGAATAACTAACTTGTGTTGGTGCCACCTGCATGAATGTTAGTTATGAAACAAAGGCGTACCTAGTTTGAGTGAATGGTCAATGGTTTGGAAGCCACTTGAGCTTGTTTGCCGCGCGCCGCAAGTTTGAGGTTGCACAAGCCGGTCAGCATTTGGTTGGTCTTAATAGTGAGTGTGATGAGTCCAAGCAGCTTGTTAATTTCACTGATGAATTTTTCCCTTAGTGCATTGGTTTTGCACCTTGTGCTTGGTCTATCTTGTAAGGTTGGAATCTGGTTCATAGTTTCTAGGAGTAAGGTATTGCGGTTGATGTCCTTATCATAAGTGGTACATAATTATTTTTCAACTGTGAGACCAACAAGGTTCGATCTTTAAATCTCCCACTTATATTCTAAACTATTCTACACGGGGCAACATGATTTTTTGTAGTTGAATTTGGGTGAGAACATCAAAAATGATATTTAACCATTTTGACTAAAATAACTTTACCTGAGTGTTAGAAGTGGATCTTCGATCCTTTCTCCGGCCAAGAATACAAGAAAAGTTTTAGGTCCACTAAACATTTGACAACAAGTAATATATATTAACAGAAAAGGTATCTCGTTTTGACACTTACTTACTAATTACTCGTACAACATAATAAGAATCTTGTCTTGGAACATATCATTTCGACACTTACGATCATTTCAAAAGATTAATTATACTTAGTCCGTATTGAAATATTCCATATTGGAAATAAATTATTTATATAAATCGCGGAAGACCCTTAAGATAACATAAACTTGTCTTGTAACCGTCTTTATTCATCTATAAATGGAAGAAGTGACCTCCAAAAATGGGTTAGGTTCTCATAACTTACACACAAACAATATCAAACTCTTTAAGATTTTAAGTGATAGATCTGGTTCGAACATTGAATAACAATTTATTCACTTATAATGCATTTTTTTGGATGAAAAAAGGAAGAAAAGGCAACTTTATTCAAACATAAACTTACACAACAAGGTTTCGCAAACTAACAAGACCATTAAAACCAGTTATAATGTAATCCTCATTAGAATCAGTAAATATTTATAATTTTATTTTAAAAACTATTATGTATAGATAATCCAATTGGTTTATCCCCGATTTAGTTAGACACCAAATAATGAATTCAAATTCTACTTGCTCCAGTTGGAACATTTAATCTATAGATCAGGTCTTATTGATTCGATAGTTATAAGGTTAAAAAAAAACTATTATATAATTGCAAAAACTCATATTTACAGAACGTAATATTTTCTCCCTCCCATCTGGAAAGCCTCTTAAGATCTCATTGTAAAAGGTTTTGTATTTACTGGTATATTCGTTTGTCTCGTTCCTCGAAAATTCGATATGAAGTCTCTACGTTACATAGGAGATGAATGCTGATAGTAGACAGCGATATTAAAAACCAATCACTTGAAGTTGATCGGTTGTGATGACTTTCGTGGAGTGTGTACATCTGAGCTTTTCTATTATACTAGATGATGCCCCGTGCTATGCACGGATTAGGTAATATTTGTTTGTTTTATTTATTTATTT
>OVBA01004772.1:0-22242 GCA_900406435.1 Lepidium aucheri
ATTTATATTTTGGTAAATGCACAATGTGCTGAAATTTTTTTTTTAAAAAAATATAAAAGTAATGGTATTTTGGAAATTATGTAAAGTATGAGGGTTAAAGTTATAAGAATTTAAGAGAGAGAAAGAAATGAGTTATTTAACCCATTGACTTTGATCAATGGGTTATTTTAGAAACCATCCCAATTTATAAACAGAACACATGTAAGATCAGATTTCGACTAAACAAGTCAGTAAAGAAATTGGAACTTACCTGACAATGACCAATCTCTCTACTATATTATTCTAAGATTATAAGAAACATGACAGTAAAGTAATCTCAAGATAGTAAACTAAACAATACAAATTACCAAATAGTTTAAAGCTCGTGAACTAATTGTAGCCAAAGAAATTAACTTAAACAAACTTAACATGACTCAGAAAATGTCAACTAATCGAACCATATCAAAATACTCAAGTCGTGTGATAAATTTAAAATAATCAAACCATATCAAGACAGTGAACTAAACAGTACAAATTAACAAATAATCTGAAACTAGTGAACTAACAGTAGCCAAAGAAATTAACTTAAACAAACTTATCATGACTCAGAAATTGTCAACTGATCAAACCATATCAAAATACTCAAGTCTGTGATGAATGTAAACTAATCAAACCATATCAAAATTAACTATGTACTATATCGGGTTCTTGAAGAACATAACAACATACACAAATCACATTCATTCTTAACCACAATCGTGACATTTTAAGTCAAATTCACACTCAGATTTATATTAATATAATATTATGTGTATAAAGAAAATCTGTTAAACAACAATATAATCCATTCTGAATCATCAATAGCTTAATGATTAATATCAATATCTGACGATGAAGACATTAAATTTCACTAAGACAAATAATCAACAAAAAACCAAAGAGACATGAGTATGTGAACCTATTGTTACAAACCAACGCTAAAGAGAGAATGAACTTAGAGATTTATCTTCCTATTGTTCAAACAAGCTTAAGTAAATTTATAGAACATGATACAAATAAATGTCGAAGAGAGTATGAACACAGAACAATCTCAGAGTTAGCAAGCTAGCTAAGACTTATCTTCTTATGGTTTCAAACCTCAAACACAAGCTAACTAAGACTTATCTCCCTATGGTTTCAAACCTCGAACAAAAGAATCACAAGAATCGTTAAATAGTTATATAACTAAAAAAAAGTAACCCTAAAGGTTTTGAAAACTCACAATATCTTGCGATATATCTCTTTCAACTGTTACAATCTCTTCGCCTAAACCCACAACTCTTGTTACCCTCGCAAAGCATCAAAACAAAATCCAAAACAAGAATCATAAAGAAAGTCGAAAAGAGCTAAGATTTCATCAAAAGAAGAAAAATCAATTAATCGATTGCAGAAGATAAGAGAAATACCTTAATCAAGCTTCGTTTTCGTCAAACCTAGAGCCAATCAATCACAAACTCAAAAATAGGACAAAATCAACCACCTATCGATATACCTTAGTTTTGAGCTCATTAATTCACATGTTTTCAGAATGTTTGTTTGCATTTAGAATCTTTTCAGGTGAAAAACACGTTTAATCCGGATTATACTTGCAGAGCATGGTTTCAAGTCGAATTAGAGCAGTTTCTAGAATTTCAGCAAAATGTTGATGATCGAGCGATCAACCCTATGATCGATCGATGACTCTCTACAGCAAGAGTTTTGCTCTACCCGTTGATCGACTTCCATCTCTTGATCGATCGATCGATCACTCTCCTCAGCTAAAATTATGCTCGATCCATTGATCTACCTACATATCATGATCGACCTATCACTCACTCCACTGAGAGCTACACTCGATCCATTGATCGACCAATACCTATGGGAGATCAAACGTTCAACACTGATCGATCGATCATTGATCGTGCGAGAAATAAAACATAATTTTTCTTGTTTTGCACCTGCGATTTTTAGGACCTATAAAAAGGCCAGTTTTCATTATTTTACGGATATATACCATTGTTACGTGATCAGACCTTGTAATTGAGTTTTTGGGAGAAGAATTCTAATCTCTACACAATTGGAGAAGATTTCTAAACCTTTTAATTTCAATTGCAATTGCTTTTAAGCTTTCTATTATGCCTTTCAAATTGTTTTTCTCTATCATGTCTGGGTAGTTCTAGAATCAAGTTTAGGATTTTCTAGGGTTTTTAGGGAATGATCGGATTAGGAACAAATAGGTATTGCTTGATATGCTCTCCACCTAATGATAATCTTAATGCTTATGTTAGAGTAGCTAACTAACCTATGATCCTAGAATTCCTAACATTCCAAAAGCTTGTTAGGAATTAGATCCTCCTTAGGTGAGCAATCAGTCCTTAACCGCGATAGCTGATGTTAATGTTGCTTGTGAATTTATCAGACTCATTCGGTAATGCGTATTTAGAATCCTAGTGCCAACGGTAATTAAGATTGCTAGATTGTTGGATATAGTAATTGATACCATGACAGCGGATTAATTATGATTTCATGTCTGAGTGAGATTGTAGAATAAATGTCCCCTGAATAACTTCCTAGTTTGAATACCCTGATTTCCTGATGAACTTTCTAAGCTTGGTGTTTCAAGTTACTAATTGCATATCTTTGATTTTGTTTAAGTTAGTTTTGATAACAACTCTCTATTCGTCTTAGTTCTAGTTTAGTTTTAGAATTGATAGTGTGATAACTTGGTCCTTGTGGATATAATCCTTAGGTTGCTACTCAATTTGTAGTGCATTTGCAATAGAGGTATAGGGCTAAAACTCTGTGATACCACCTATTACCCTCGCAAGCCAATTGGAGAAGATGAACAAGCCACTCACAAGAGAAGACAATATCGATTTCGAAACAATTGGGTATTAAGGTTTCAAAAACCCAAAAGGGGGAAAGGAGAAAAAAGAACTTAATGAGGTTCTGGTCTTTTCTAGCACGGGTAAACAAAATGTGTAAAGAAATTAGTCTTTTTTAACAATAATTACTAAGTATTCTCCCTCTAAAAGAATTTTATTTTTCTGCTCTTCTATAAGTTGGATTAGCGTTGAGAAAACGCTATTATATAGATAAAAGAATTTACAAATACTCATATTTTATAGTGCAAGTTATAGCTGTAAAAGAAGAAAGAGGGTTATGGGTTCGAAACTTAGAAGTTTGGAACATAATGAGTTTTCTAAAAATATTATGGAATCTATTTGTCAGGCCGGACACACTGTGGGTGAAATGGTTCACATTTGAAATTCTAGATGGAGATCTTAGGAACTTTTGGGTCATTAATACTAAACAAAAGCATTCCTGGAACTCTAACAAAGTAATCTAGCAAAGATATATCGTCCAAATTTGGATTAAAATAGTGATAAAGAATGGTAACACCTGCATAGACGGATAATTGGTCACCTTTTGACCCCTTTTCTCATTACATTCCAAATGGTCATTACTAAGTTGGTATCAGACAAAAATTGATACTTTTTGACCTCTGCTCTGGATAAAATTGGAAACTCCATAATGCTAGTTCAGAATATGGCTTACCTTATATGGATGCCTAATGGATCTTTCTCACCCACTTACTCTATAGGTAAAATTTGTAGGGCCCTCACCCCAAATAATCCTAAAGTCCCTTGGCCTAATGAGATCTAGATCTCTGGAGGCATCTCTAAGCATAAGTCCTTATCATGGCTAGTTTTTCAAGACAGAAGCCTCATACGTGATCACTTTTAAGATGTAACTTACCTACCTCTGGTTCGTGTATCCTCTGTGAAATTGGTCTGGAATCTAAAAACCTTTTTTATTTTCAAATCGAATATTTATGGGAGCTTCGGTCAAAACTCTGTTCTAGACTCCAGTTCTCAGCTTCAACAAACTGGTCCACCTTCTTGTCACATATTTTCTGCTCAAACCTTGAAAACTCAAAGAAAAGATTAGTCTTACTCACATGGCAAGCTTCAATCTACAAAATCTGGACAAAACGTAGTTGTAGGGTTCATCAATAGAATTCTAGGCCAATTGACTCTCTGCTTACCCAAATTAATTCAACGATTTGTTGTAGAATCGCTTGCCTACGACCAAAAAATCACGTTGTTGTGTCATCTCTTTTGCAACTCTGGTTTGATTTGCCGTCAAGTTCATCTTCAACGTCTGTTGAGCTCCTTCTCTGCTATTGGGATCTAATTTGAAAGAAACAACAATACACGTGCGTGTTCAGATGGTTGGTATGGTCACCTAACATGTTAGGGTTCTTAGACCATCTGCATTGGGGGTTTCTCCATGGGGTTCTCATCATTAAAATAAATCAAAAATATAAAAAAAATATTATTTTAATAGAAAAAGAGGAGAATGGGTTCTCATTAGAGAACCCTTCAAAATTCTCTCTCATGTGACACATGTGCATTTATCATTGGTTCAAAGTTATATTATAATCATTTTGATTTCTTATAGTTTAGAATGTAAATAAATCATTTATATAATTCTTTGAAATTTTTTTAAATAAATTATAAAATAAGACTACCTATCTAACAAAATCTATTATGCATAAGTTTATATTATCTATTAATTTTATATTTAACTAGTTAAAATTAAAATAATAAAAATTATATTAAATTATTATCTTAGATAAAATAGAAATAATAAGAATATTTTGAAACTTTTTAAAAATCTAAAAATATATTATACAAATTATATATAATTATTATTTATTAATATTATATTGATGAGAGAATTAGTGAAAAACTTTATGAGTTTCTCACCAATATAGACCATAATTATAATAGAGTTCCTAAATTAAAGTTAACTAGAAAATAATAATATTATATTAATGAGAGGCGCACTTGCACATCCCGGAATCGAGTCCTGCCGCCTGCATTATGCAGGAACTTGGCTAATGGACCGGCCAGTTGTGATCCAATATTATTGACAAAAAAAATGAGAAATTCAATAAGTCTCTCACCACCACTGCAGATGCTCTTAATGGTTGTGCCTATTACATTTCTATTTTATTTAAGTTGGTTCAATTGAGTTTTCTCATGTATAGGTTATTTTCCTAAAATGATTTTGTTATTTTTGCATTAAATTGAAATTTTTTTACAAAAAAAAATTTCAATTGGGGTGTCCAATCAACTAGACCAATATGCTAGAACACTTTTTTTTTCCAGTTTTCCAAAATTTGTCATTGGATGCTTTCATTTTGAATTGCTAAACACGAAAATAAAAACCATCAAGATGGAAAACATAATAGCTAATACATTCACTAAAGTATTAACGTAAATGCATTCTTTTCTGAAACATCTTTGTATATTAAAAGAGAAGTAACAATTTATTTTAGAACATTTGTTAATGAGTTAATTACTATTTATGTCATTCAAGTATAAGAACATTTGCAATAAATGATTTGGGTAGAAATGTTAAAAAAATCTATATTGGGTGTGATCGGTGATGACTCTCGTTGCTCTGCAGAGCAAAATTCATTCCACAATATTTAAATTGAATTAATCATGTTTTAAATTTATTTTTGGCTTTCATTGCTCTGGAAAGCCAATTTTTTATTTATGGAATATTTTTGACTGTAGAAAGCCAAAAACCTAAAACCCAAATTTATAAACTTTACAAATATAAATTTTTACAGCAAAAAAACTACAACAATAAAAACTTAGAGCAAAAAAATCTACAGCCAAAAACCCTGCAGCCAAAATCCTACAGCAAAAAACTAAAAGTTAGAGTATTTACTAATCGTTCCCATTATAATATCTTTGTATACTAAAGAGAAGTAACAATGTTTTTTAGGACATTTTTTGATGTGTTAATTACTATTCATTTCCTTGAAGTATAGGAACATTTGCAATAAATGTTTGGGATAGAAATGTCAAAAAACCTATATTATAAAATTAACCTGTAATTTGAATTCTAAATGCAGATTCGAATCTTTGCCGTTTGTCTAAATTTAGCCGTTTAAATCCTGATCATTTATTTTGACCTTTAGTAAATTATATTCCTCTTGATTTCATCTACCATATCTAGTGATTTAATTTTGTCATTGAGCTTAAATCTTTCCTCAAAAACTTGTGCAATATATATCTCTTTTTCAATAGCTTTGTATATCTCAATCGAACACAAACAGGTCATTGATATAGCCCGTTATCATTAGCTTGTTTCTACTCTTTTTAAAGAAGAAATTAACTCTCCACAGACGTTCTTCTTTTATGCATGTTGCACCCAAGCTGTCAGAAGTAGGTTACTACGTCTTTTTATTGTACAACCACTTCAATGAAATCAATCCCCCGGGGAACTTACTATTAATGCTAATTGGCAAAGAAACGACCCGCGCGAGCACAGCTCCAGTTTCAGTTTGGTTAGTGCTCAGTCTGTTTTAGAGTTTTTTTAGGTCATATGTAACATTTTGAGAAGATGAGCTATTTGGAGTGAAAATGAGCATATGTAGATGCAGAATCATGCAGAGGCGTCAGAAGTTTTGATTCGTATGAAAGACTTCCCACCGTTAGATCAATCTAAAACTTAGGCAAAAGATAGCCGCATGAGTTAGTTTTCATTTAGAAGTGATTTGAGGGCAATCGGACAAGTGGTTAGGAAGATATGGCGATTTTATCAAAGACATGTCATTCTGGCCGAGAACAGACGCCACCAGAAGATAGACTCGACCTGTTGATCGACCTCACATCTCAGGATCAATCTATCAATCCCCTTGCTCGATCGATCATCAAAGTTTTGCAAGAAAAACAGATTTTCCTTATTTTGTACCAGACGCGTTTTTAGCCTATTTAAACAGATTTCTCAGAACTTTTAGGGCATTCTATTCAAAAGCTTGTTAGATGCCTGAAGTAGCTTATATAAGCAACAAGTCCTTAACCAATGACAATTGATGTTAAGGCTAGTTCTGGACGTATTAGACCCAATCAATAGTGCATGTTTACATCTCTACGACCAACGATAGTTAGGAGCACCAGAATAATAATCAGAGTAGCAGGCACCACGACAGTGGGTTTGCTAGAATTCTATTTTTAAGTCGAAAATTGGTTTTTAGCATGCCATGAATAGTTTCCTTATTTTGATTCCCTGCTTCTTGATGAATTCCTAATGTCTGATGCCTTTATTTATTAGTTTTACATCATTTATTGTTTTGTTTAGTTTCCATCATTGTTTGAGTTGTTTCAGCTTAAGTTTTGTATAAAGATTGATAGTGTAACCATTTGTCCGCGCGGATTCGATCCTTAAGTGTTACATCGATACGATACGCACTAGAGGTTAAATTGGTATAATTAAACTTGTATCAATCTTGGCGCCGCTACCAGAGACCAATATCGTTGCATTTTGATCTAAGATTGAACTTTAGTCTAAGATTTTATTTACTAACATTTTTTTCTTCTTCTTTGAATCAGGTGTAGCTAACATGAAAGCAAGTTGTTGACCATGAATTACAAGGCTGGATCAATCGGTTGGTCATGTAGTGGTTGGTCACCGGAAGAGGATGACATGTTTGATGAGCCACATGAGGAGCCACCATTTGATGAAGGTGTACTCACACCAAAATAAAAGGTGGAGCTGGATGAGCTTTGCAAAGAAAAACCGACATTGAAAAGGAGAGATCTCGCAAAATCAATGATTTATTGGATTCCACCATGCCAGCTAAAAGGTACGATTAACTCAACCTTTGAAATTAATGATTATGAGGTTACTCACTTGCCTTGCATTGAGGATGTAGCTTCTAGTTTTCATACTCCTAAGATAATTGATGAATGCTGTGAATTGATATACGAATCTCAAAGACTAGATACCTTAAGAGTAAAGAAGACTGCTAGAGATTACCATGAAGTGGGATTTGATGTTAATTATCTATGTGCTTTGAATGATGATGATCTCGAGTTTAAGCTTTCTATGTCTAAGGAATCTAGATCTCTACCTGAAAAATCACACCTAGGAGATGTGCTTGATGTCGATAAAATCTTGAATGAGATAGAAAAACCTAAAATTGAGATGAATTCTAGGAAAGAAAATGTTGTGTTTTACATGATTGATGGAGATGAAGTTGACTATTTTGTGATTGATTCGTTTAAGCCTGAAGTTGACTTTATTTTTCCACCAAATGCATTCGATCCTCATGAGCATGCCACCATCATGACAACCTCCAAAATATGTGCTTTATTTGTGTTAAACTTTCTTGATTTGTGTCTTTGCAATGGATAGTTGCATTCCATGTTGCACATTTTGTTTCTTACCCTCATAGGAGAAGGATAAAAGGTGCATTGGTTCAACCTTTCGATTCTCATGATAAACATCTGAGACCAAAGTTAAGATAATAACTATAAACAAGCGCTGAGTGGGAGGTAACCCACTAGTAGCTACTTTTTATTTTCTGCATTTTTCTTTTTATGTTTTTCTTGTTTTTGTTTTCGTCTGTTTCAGGTAAGAGAAATCTGGTCGAGACACTGTGATTGATCGATCAACGCTGCGATTGATCAATCCTCGACTACCAGGAGGTGTACGCTCGATCTCATGATCGACCACCAAAAGAATGATCGATCGATCATGTCTTCGTAAAACCTCGCGCTTGATCCAACGATCAACCTCCACAGGTGTGATCGATCAATCGTCGAAAAAAGAGTCACAAGAAGATACTCGTTGATCAATCGATTCAGCCCATGATCGATCGATCATCGAGCAAGGTAAGTATTCTGATTTCGAAAACCGGATTTGAGTGATTTTAGGGAGAAAAACTTCAGTTTTTCAATCCTTCATATCTTCCTCGTTTCTAATCGGATTTGAGTGATTTTTTAGCCTAACCCATTTGGATTTTTTTTTATCTTTCTGATTATATGACTCTATTTTTTGGTCTCCAAGGGTATTTTTCTCTATCATCCTATTTATTTTCTGCAAGATTTTGAGAATTTAGGTGTTATGAAATTTAACTTTTTCATGATTGATTATGCAAAATTTTTGTGTTTTCATATGATAAGTTCGAGTTCCCTTTAACCAGATTTCAGATAGATTTTAGTTGACTTTGATGTTTAGGTTGAAAGAGAATTTTAGAGAAATTTATGAATTTAAGATTGGAATTAAGACGATGTTTGATTGATTGATGTATTGGTGGATGTTTGATGTATTAATTATTGAATTTAGCAATTGATTTCACATTTATCTCATTCCAATTTAAGATTTTTGATTTTCTCATGCCTTTTGGAGAAAGTGAAATCTCTGTTTTTCTTTGGTTGTTGATTTGCAGAGAATGATTCGAGTATGTGAACATAAGCCCATGGAGAAAGTCAGGAGATATCTCAATCTTGTAGCTGGGCAATCTTTAGGTGGAAATTTGGATGTCCGAACACTTTTGTCCAACCACAATCAACTTTTGTGCCCAACCTTTAGATTGACCTCATCACTGATGATCGTTTGATCCAACTCTCCAAGCACTTGAGATCGATTGATCCTCTTAGAGATCGATCTATCGAAGATGTTCAGGTTCGTTTCACTTCTCTATTGTCTCATTTTATGTCCCTATGGTATTTTTGTGTAAGCTGTACTTGTTTCAGATTTATTTTCACACGCGGACAATGTGAAGTAAGTATGGGGAAGTACACTTGTGGTGGCTAACACGTTTTGTTTCTTTTGTTTTCTTTTTGAGTCTTTTTGATGCTTTTATTGAGTCAAAACCGTTGTAGGGAACTACAATTATGTGAGGAATAACCATATTTTTAGGAACTTAATTGACCAATGGTTAAAGCTTGACAGTGATCTCTGACTATTGGAAAACCTAGAGATTGTGCAACTTCTCAATGTTACCCATATCCTCTCTGGTATTCGAAGAATCTCATGTCGACTTCACACTTAAAATTGAGTTAATCTTTTTGTCAAGGGGATTGGTATGCATCGAATCAGATTTCTCTCTTCAGTCTTTAAATACTTATATGTGTGAGTATGGTTCCTTCTCTTAATCATTTTGTGGTGTTTTGTGCTTAATATGAAGTAACTAGTTGACAAAGTTGTGCATTGTGGTAAGCTAAGGGTAAAAGTTCTCCAATGATGGTGCTTCTGTTTATGTAATGATGGTAGCCTGAGATTTACTTCAATAATGGTACCGATTTCTTGAACATTTATAGCTTACCGAGGGGAACTCCGGTGAAACTACTTTTGTTTACATTCTTTAAGTTACTAAAGAACCAACAAATGAAAAAAATACAATAATACCCTAGGTAAGTATGGAAAAATTGGTTGTGCAGCCGATAGAAAAAATAAAATGATACCCTAGGTAAGTAGGGAAAAATCGGCTACAAAGTGAATGAAATGAGACGAAAGGAACCATAAGGAATATAGTCTTTGTGTTCATGTTATGGCGGAAGAAGAATTCATGTGTCCTTTGATCGATATTCCCTTGATGAAACCACACTTAGATATTTTAGGAAGTCGGTATGGTGAATTTGGGTTATGGAGTCTGTTTAGGACATATGTAAAGTCTGAGGGAAGTACAAGATGGTCTCGACTCTATCAGATATGTTTTCATGTTGTTTACTAAAGGGATTGTTTTTGTGGTGTTCTTAGGACGAAAGAAGTTCCCGCCTTCTCAAACCTCTTTTCAGTCTTTGCTAGCTTGGGGACAAGCAAAAAGCTAAGTCTGGGGAGGGGGAAATGACTTCCCACGTTTTCAAACTTCTTTCTCATTCTGTGTTTCTGTTTTCTTGAAGACAAGCAAAAGATTAAGTCTGGGAGAGTTGATAGACGGTGTTTTATCGGTTTTTAATCCTTGTTTTCCGTGGTTTTATTGAGTCAAAGTATGTGTTTTAGAGTCTTTTATTCTTTTTTAGAGTCTTTTCAGGTCGTAGGTCACATTTGGAGAAGATGAACTGTTTGGAGTGAAAACGAGCATATGTAGATGCAGAATCACGCAGAAACGTCAGAAGTTTGGATTCTTTTTGAAGACTTCCAACCGTTGGATCGAGCTGAAATTTGAACACAAGATAACCGCGTGAGTTAGGTTTCATTTGATGGTGGTTTTAGAAACATCGGATAAGTGGTTGGGAAGATACGGCAATTTAACCGAAGACATGTCATTCTGGCCGAGAATAGACGTCACCAGAAGATGCGCTCGACTTGTTGATCGAGCTCACATCTCCGGATTGATCGATCAACCCCTTAATAGATCGATCAACTCCTTGCTCGATCGATCATCAAAGTTTTGTAAGAAAAACATGATTTTCGTTATTTTGTACCTAACACGTGTTTAGCCTATTTAAATAACTTTCTCAGAACTTTTAGGGCATCCTATCATTATTTTCAGCAGCCACTCTTGTAACCTTTGAGGGAGAAGATCTCTAACCTCCATAACACCATTGGAGAAGATTTCTGAACCCTATTCCTATTTAATCAGTTTATCATTATGTTATCTATTATTCTTCTTTATTTGTTCTTTCTGCTATGCTTGAGTAGTTTACCAATCAGATTTAGGGATTTCTAGGGATTTAGGGATTCAATGAATTAGGAACAAATAGGGCTCGGTGTTATGTGTTCTCCATCAAATACTGAGTTTAATGTTTAGGTTAGACTGGCCACCTAGTCTATGATCTTAGGTTCTCTCCAAAAGCTTGTTAGATGTTTGAACTAGCTTAGATGAGGAACTAATCCTTAACCAACGACAGTTGATATTAAGGCTAGTTGTGGACATATTATACGTAATCGATAATGCATGTTTACATCTCTAGAACCAACGATAGTTAGGAGCACCAAATGGATAAACAGATTAGTAGGCACCACGAAAGTGGGTTTGCTAGAATTCGATGTTTAAGTCGAGAATTGGTCTAAAGCATGCCCTGAATAGTTTCCTGGATTCGATTCAGTGCTTCCTGATGAACATGATGCCTGATACCTTTATTTATTAGTTTTACATCATTTATCATTTTGTTTAGTTTCCATCGTTTTGATTTTCCTTAGCTTAAGTTTTGTCTAAAGATTGATAGTGTAACCATTGATCCTCACGGATTCGATCTTTAAGTGCTACATCGATACGATACGCACGAGAGGTTAAATTGATATAATTTATCTTGTATAAATGACTTATCCTCTACGTTTCCTCATCATCAAAAAATAAATATGGAATATCATTTTATCTCTTAAGTATCATTTTCAGTTTTAGAATCTAAACCATCATCATCATTATCATTTCTATTTAAAAGAGAAACATTACCAAAATAATCTTCAAGGCTTTCGCATATTTCTACATCTAAAAATTCATCTTTCACCATATATTCGCCCACAACTTCACAATCATCATCTCTAATACCCATACTATCCTCAGATCGGTTACTTCATTGTCATTCAAATTAATTTAATAATTATGTTCACTATAAAAAAATTGTTCCACATAACTACTACAATTTTTGTCACTATAGTGATATTGATTTATTTGACACAAATTAAATTTTTCATTACTATGACAATTTCAGGAAAAAAAAATCAGAACTAACATCTCCCTCTGAATCCCAACTACCAGAATCTCAATCGTCGAATTCTCAGTCGTCGGTGTTTCAGGTTGGCGACGCCGGAAACTCAGTGATATAAACAACAGATGATAGTCGCTGGTAAGCAAGCACGAGGTGTACATTCGCATGGAATTATTTTTGAGGTAGAGTCTATCATTTATGATCTAGAATATTGTTCGCAAGCAATATTTTGTAGTATTCATTTGCTAGGTCAAGTTATTGCCTAGCCACAATGTTTTTTTACAATTATGAGTATAATTTTCATTAAAAACTTATATCTATTGTTGTAAATCCTGGAGACTTTTGATTTAATTCATTCATCTGATTTTATTCAATCTTTGAGAACTTTGGTGTTGAGTCTCGAATTTTTTTGTAAGAACATTAATTCTTGGTTATTTCAACAATACGAATTTTCATGTCAAAGGTATCAGAACGATTTTAAACCTCGGACCATGGTTAAAACAAGATCTCAATCTTTATTGATGAGACGTTGGGTACACGTATCAACCAAGTGTTGTTGTGAACTCAAAACTTGGAAGGTGCCTTAGTCAAACAGAGTACAAAACTCATGGATCAGAGCGAGA
The DNA here is from genome assembly GCA_900406435.1 of Lepidium aucheri. Classification (NCBI taxonomy): domain Eukaryota; kingdom Viridiplantae; phylum Streptophyta; class Magnoliopsida; order Brassicales; family Brassicaceae; genus Lepidium; species Lepidium aucheri. The sequence continues at coordinate 13,085 of OVBA01004772.1, forward strand.
AGATGGACAAGAGCATCAGCGATATGTTCAAAGCAATCAGTTTGCTCATTGCCAATTAATCGGTTAATCTTGCAATAGCTAGCAGTAATGGAACTACATCGCTCAGTGGTGCTCCCACAATCTTAAAATTTGCTAGTCATCGACCTGATTCTACTCGAGAAAATAGGATGAATATGGGATCAAGCTAACTACATGGGCAGGGCCGGCCCAATAAAAACTTATGCCTAAAGCAAAACCTAAATTTCAAGCCTATATACTCGAACTTGAGACCTTAAATATAAATGGAAGGACTAACTGCTAGACTACAATAGATTTCTGAGATTTTGATGCCTTTTTAATTTTTATATTATTTTGGCGCCTAAAGCAGGTGCTTTACCGGCTTTAGGTGAGGGCCGCTAGTGACATGGGTATTACAAGAGTTGGAAAAGTCGATTTCCCTTGTTTTGATGGTGATAAAGTGAAAGAATGGCTTTTCAAAGTGGAATAATATTTATCAATCATCTCACACTGAATAAGATAAAGGTCAAACTAGCTTCAATCCATTTTGACGATAAGGATGCTACTTGGCACGAATCCTTGGATCAAACCGGTGGTTTTAATCACTTCTCAGAAGATTTGGAAGCATATAAACAGATACTAAGGAAGAGATTTGAGGATATATTGGATGATCCAATAGCTGAACTTAAATATCTATAGAAAACAGAGGACTTCGTAGAATACCATGACAAATTTTAATTGATTAAGACTTAGGTGAATTGACCATGGGAGTACTTGGTAAGCACCTATCTAGCTTGTCTTCGTCTTGACATTCAGATGTATATTAGGATGTTCAGTTCCCTGATATGTATGCATTTTAACTAGTTTTAGGTGTCTCATTTAGTCTAGTTTGCATACATTTCATAACATTTGCATCTGTTTTAGAGTCCGAATAGCTTTATTTGCAAATTTTGCATTTGTATTGCATACGTATTGCATTGAAAGAGTTTTCAAGTTCTTTGAGAGCACAAATTGGAGCATTTTGGACGATGTAGAGACTCTGAGTCTGAATGATCAGCTTATACGCAAAAACATGAGAATTGAGATGCATTTTGAGTCAGATGAGAGCACAGGATGGACAGAACAGAATCAACTCGGCATGATCACTCGAGCCGCCAGCTGAGTCTGCCACCACACTCGAATCTGAGATCGAGCCTGCTGCCACACTAAAGTTCGAAGTCGAGCCTGCCACCTCACCCTAGACGCCGGTCGAGTCCACCACCATAGTTGAGTCTGAGGTCGAGTTTTCCGCCTCACTTGAACCGCCGATCAAAACCACCACCACACTCGAGCTCACAATCGAGTCTACACCGCACCATTGCAATAACTACTCCACTCGAGCTTGAGCTTGAGTCGCTGCTTGAGTGGATTCTCTTACCAGTCAACTTGACGGGCCACTGCAGAGGATGGGCCGAATTGAATCAAAACTGACTACTCGATAGGCCACCGTAGATGGGCCAAGTTATGTTAGGTTTTAGTTAAATTCAGTATAAACTCTTGGTTGTTACTGAAAACGATTATCCTAGTTTTTACCGCTTAGTACAAGAAACTTTGAGTTTTCATTTTGGTAATTCCACCATAGAAACCTTTTTTTATGTTCTCTTAATTGCAATTTCAGTTAATTCAATTCGAGTATTTTTTTTCATTCTTAGTTTTATGACCATGATATTCACTTTAATTTCTGTTTTCTGTGTTCCCCTAATGAGTTCTGAGTAGATTTATTTAGGATTCTTGTGGGAATGGATTAGACCAGCGTGGATCTTAAGTTTTCTAGGTCGTTTAAAAGTAGATCAGCTTAGATTTCTTCTGTTTCGGTGTTGTCAATGCTTATTTCTTTCTGATCAATTGAAATATCTTCTTAGACATCCTAGCACCAAAAAAGTGTTCGATGAATTGTCCGATTAAACCCTCTCAGAGATTTACATTCTTAGCTCAAGAGATTGAATGTCTAAGGTGTGTGTTAGGCTCGATTAAGTTGTTGCTTTATGCCAGTTAGGTTGTTAAATGCTTATGATGATAAGGTCTGTTGATAGCTTTTCTGAGATTGTTTGCCACGAGAGTGGATTCAGTAAATACGAACTAATTGCCTAGAGATCCGCTCTATTTGAGTTTTGTTAAGCGACTTAGTAGATTTAAGCTAGACACTGGTCCATGATCTTTATTCCCCAGGAATCCTTTTTCTCATCTGCAGTTTAGTTCTTTGCCACTGCTTGATTTTCTGTTTTCACTGCATTCTGTTCTGTTGCTTTTTAATTACTTAAATTGATTTTTGTTTTGCTTGTTTGCTATTTATTTCAGTTTACGGTTGTTTAAGTTGCTCATTTAGGTTGATAGATAACAAAACTATTGAATTGATTTGGCTTGAATTAGAGTAGTCTATCACGTTCTGGTTGCTAGTTACAGATCTACTTGGATTGACACTTATTATACTACATTGACATATTAGTGTAATAGGATTTGAGAACTAGTACCAATTCTGTTATCATTCTTATACAATGAGACAATATCCGCTGTTAGGACGTCTGTATGAGAAGACACATCCCCAAAAAATTGCAGAACATCACTGGACAGGTTATGTGGTTGAAGTGTTTTAGGATTTGTTAACTCCTGTCGCCTTGTTACTCACACCGTCAATGGCTGCTTATAACACTTTGACCAAGGAAGTTTCTTTCATTAGAAGAAATGAATAAACGCCATTCCAAAGGTTTTTGTTATTTCTACGATGATAAATATACCGCAGAACACTCTCACAAGCAGGAGCAAGCTAATTTGTATATGATGGACGTGGATGATGATCATGACTTGACTCAAGAATAGAGTGAAAAACTATTGGAACCTCGCGAGTCGGATTTACCTTGGATTTTTATGTTGTTGAAGGAACAGACGGTTATAGAACGATGAAGGTTAAAACAGTTCACGGGAAATGGTATTTTATGTATTAATCAACTCAGGATATACACATAATTTATTGGTCTACAAGTTGTAGCCAAATTATCGTTTCAGACTATCATACCTAGTAGGCCACATGCAGAATTATTAGATGGTCAGATCTTAGAAGCTTGTGGTGAAATAAATCAGTTTCAATGAAATTTTCAAAATAGAAGTTTTAAGGGGACATGATGCTAATTCTGTTGGGCAATTATGACATGTTTTTGGGAATACAATGGCTCGAGACGCTCGAATATATTAACTGTCATTGTAAGAAGTTGGAAATGAGCTTTGTTCTCGATAACGAAAAGGTCATGTTACACGATGTCAAGGCTCGGTCGGTGTGCACATTAAGTCAACAAAGTTTAATAAATTGAGGGAAAGAGACGTGAAATCAGTTGTGGTATGTGCTTATGAAATAGTTGAAAAGGGTGCGATGTCCATATGTTGCTTGGAGTTATTAGGGATATGGAGATATTTTATATAGATTTGTTAATATCTAAAAGTGTATTGCCGTTTATAATTTTTATTTGTACTATATAAACTCTTGTACACATCAATAATAATCCAGCAATTCTATTCTCTAAACCTAAGTTTTACATATTATTAGAACAAAAATCCTAAACTCTAATTTTTTCTAAATCTTGTCGCCCCATCTTCTTTGCTTCATCTATCAATTTCGTTTTCTCTTCTTCTACAATGGTGAATCCTTCACATCCTTCTACCTTGGAGATTACTTCCTCTCCATAATATCTCTCTACATCGGATCATCCACATCATGTGTTGACTTTGTTTCTTCTCACTGGCGCCAATAACTATGAGAAGTGGGCCAAACTTGCCTGTAATAATCTACAAGCCAAACATAAGTTAGGTTTCATAGATGACTCGTTATTGAAAACTGCAAGCAATTCTGGGGATCTATCTCGATGGGTTCAAACAAATTCCATGATTGTTGGGTGGTTATATGCTACTCTGGATCCTTAAGTCCAGAAGGCTATCTTGTTTGTTGATAATGCAAAACTTCTTTGAAATAATCTGAAAACTCTCTACTCCATCGGCAACGCATCTCGTGTTTATGAGCTGAAGGTTTCTCTTGCCAATTTCACTCAGGATGGTTTGGAAGTGGCTGACTATTTCGGCAAATTGAAGGTCATATGATTGGATGACTATGAACAGATCTTGGATTGCTGCTGCAACAACTCTACATGTCCGTAGATGATTAAACTCCTTCAATGTCACAATCTTAGTTACGGGAACATCCAACACAACGACACTTTGATAGTGATAAATGTTGAATGCGTGGTGTCGTAATCATGATCGAATCCATCAATATTTGATGGGGTTGGACGCAGCTCACTTTGCTACTACTCACACTAGTCTTCTCAGTCGCTTGAATCATGATGCAAGTCTCACTCTCTACCACATTTACTCTTAAATCATCTCTGAAGAACATCATCTTACAGTTACTAGGAGCAAAGCTGAACATCTTGATGCGGTTGGTTTCACCGTTAGAAGTGGTGTTCAAGATATTGCTTATGTCACACGTTCATCACCTTCTGGTCGGTGTACTCATTGTGGTCGCCACAGTGTTGATACTTGCTTCCAACTACATGAGTTGCCTGATTAGTGGATAAACAAATATAGTGATCATTCTCGTTGTACTGACTTATCTCGCGGATGTGGTAAAGGTTCTTCACGAGGTAGAGGTCGTGGACGTGGTGCATCTGCACGAGCAAATAATGCTCAGGTTCCTGCTGAATCTTCTGAACAATCCGACATTCCAGGCGTGGGTAAAGAGACTTGGTCAGTGATTGTTAACCTTCTCAAATCAGATTCTTTCGGTCAAGAAAAACTGTCTGGTAAGATTGATTGTGTTGATTTTTTACTTGACTCTAGAGCTTCTCATCACATGACTAGTGATCTTGATCTCCTTACTGATATACATGATATTCCTCAGAGTGTTATTGTCCTTCCAAATGGCAATCATACCTTTGCTACACGTGATGGATCTCTTATTATTGCGGATAAAATCACAGTAACACGTGTTCTCTAAGTTGCTAATTTGTCTTGCACAGTCATCTCTCTTGCTTGCTTGCTTTGTGAGATTTTTGTTTTGCTTATTTCACTGACAAACTTTGCTTAATACAGGACCGCATTACGAATACGGTGATGGGAGCAGGTGAAGAGAGAGATTTGGTTTATCACTTTCATGGAATGATTATGACAGCTGCAAATCGTGTTTCTTAGACATCAACTCAGAAACTTTGGCATCGTTGTTTGGGTTACCCATGCAAGAAAGTGTTATCTACAGTTTGTTTTCTTTTAGATGTTTTCGATTCCTCTATTAGTGATTCTAAGGATTTTTGTGATGTTTCTCTTCAACCAAGCAAACCAAAACACGTTTTTCAAAAAGTTTGAATAAAGCAGTTGATTGTTTCTCATTGATTCATTGTGATGTATGGGGTCTTTACAAACATGCTTCCTCTTGTGGAGCACAATATTTTCTCACCATCGTCGATGACCATTCTAGAGATGTATGGACACATTTGCTACTTGCAAAGAGCAAAGTCGCCAAAGTACTTCAAAATTTTGTGCGTATGGTTAAAACCCAATTTCACAAAGATGTTCAAACGGTTCGCAGTGACAATGGAAGCGAATTTCTATATCTGTGTAAATTGTTTCGTGAGAATGGTATTGTTCATCTCACATCTTGCGTCTATACACCACAACAACAAGGACGAGTTGAACGTAAACATCGGCATATGCTCAACATGACCCGTTCTTTATTATTTCAAGCTAGTTTGCCGGTTCAGTTTTGGGGAGAAAGTATTCTTGCTGCCACCTATCTTATCAATCAAACTCCGAGTCCTCTACTTGCCAATAAGTCCCTATCCGAGATTCATCTACGTGTGTTCAGTTGTCTATGTTATGCTAAAAAGATCTCTGCCAATAACGGCAAGTTTGCACCACGAAGCCGTAAGTATATATTTGTTGGTTACTCTCTTACACAGAAAAGTTGGCGTGTTCACAATCTACAAACAGTGGAAACGTTTGTATCTCGTGACGTAGTTTTCAAGGAAGATCAGTTTCCCTTTTCTACACCTATACCAGAAAATTCTGTTTCGTTAGCTACTCCACCGGACACAATGGTTCCTGAACCATTACCCATTGTTCCCTCAGTTGTTGTTTCTATGGATATCGAAGACAGGGGGAGCCCATTCAATCTTCCTCTACCATCTGAACATGAAGACTTACCTTCATCGCCTTATGATCTAGGCATATAACCTCTTAGACGTGGCATGCATAACAAAAGGACATCGGTTCTTCGTGAGCCTTATGTGACTTATGCTACACGTAGTGATAGCAATCCTATCTCTCTCTTGCTACTTGTTCTTCTTCATCGTCTTCAGGTATGTGTTGTCATCTCTTAGCAAACGTTTTTTCTAGTAACAGGGGTTCTCCACATCCCATCAGATATTTCTTGCTGCGATTGACATGTTAGAAGAACCGGTCACATATAAACAAGTTGTTCGATTTAAGGAATGGTGTGATGCTATGAGTAAGGAGGTTGAAGCTCTTGAGGAGAATGAGACATGGACACTCGTACCTCTACCACATGGCTGCAAGGCTATCGGATCTAAGTGGGTGTATCGCATAAAGTTTAACTCGGATGGTTCTATTGAGAGGTACAAGAAACGTCTCGTAGCTTTGGGTAATCATCAGAAAGAAGGGATCGATTTCTCACACAAATTTGCACCTGTTGTAAAGATGCAAACGATTCTTCTTCTTCTCAAAGTTGTTGTGGTCAAAGGATGGAAACTTCATTAAAAGGATGTTCACAACACATTTCTCCATGGTGATATCGATGAGGATATTTACATGAAGCCTCTGCCAGGATTTCACACATATGATCCCTCTTTAGTATGTAAGCTTAAAAAACCACTCTATGGTCGTCGTCAAGCCCCACGATGTTGGTTCTTGAAGCTATCTACCGGCTTGTTATATTATGGTTTTATTCAATCCACAAAGGACTACTCTTTCTTCGCCTACAACATTAATGGTGTTATTCTCCATGTCTTAGTATATGTTGATGATCTGATTATATGTGGCAACAATCCAAAGGTTATCGCTGACTTTAAGAGCTATTTGATTGAATGTTTTAAGATGAAGGATTTGGCATCTCTCAAGTACCTTTTGGGTATTGAAGTTGCTAGAAGTTCTGAAGGTATCTTGTTTTCTCAGCGAAAATATTGCTTAGATAACATTGATAAGTGCGGTCTACGTGATTCTAAACCCGTTGATACTCCAATGGTTCAACAACACACTTTTGCCAAGTCTACTAGTCTGCAACGTGATGATCCGTCCTCCTGTCGTCGACTGATCGGACGCCTAGTGTATCTCACACATACGAGACCCGATATCATATATGCCATTAATTTTCTATCTCAATTCATGAAAATACATCTTGGTTATCATTGGGAAGCTGCTCTTCGATTGGTTCCGTATCTCAAGTCCTTGGCTGGTCAAGGTATTTTAATTTCTTTGGCGAGCTCTCTCCAAGTGACAGCTTATTGTGATTCTGATTTTAATACGTGCCCACTCACACGTAAGTCAATAACTGGTTACATAGTAATGCGTGGTTCTTCACCTATTTGTTGGAAGTCGAAAAAGCAGTCTCTGGCATCTCTTTCTTTAGCAGAAGCCGAGTATCGTTCTATGACAATGAATACCACAAAAATGCTATGGATCAAAGAGGTTCTTAGTCATATTGGTGTTGAAGACGACCAGTCAATGTCTCTTGTTTGTGATAGTCAGGCTGCTCTTCATATAGCTTATAATCCGGTTTTTCATGAAAGGACTAAACACATTGAGAGTGATTGCCATTTCATACTTGATGAAATCACATCTGGAACAATTTCGACCACATATGTGCCTACACTTGAGCAACCTGCGGATATCTTCACCAATGCTTTGGGTCGAGATCAATTCCTTTACTTGAAGTCCAAGCTGGGCGTTCTTGACTTACAAGCTCCATCTTGAAAGGGAGTACTAGGGATATGGAGATATTCCAGATAGATTTGTTAATAACTAAAAGTGTATTACCATATACAATTTTTACTTGTACTATATAAACTTTTGTACACATCAATAATAATCAAACAATTCTATTCTTTAAACCTAAGTTTTACAAGAGTTAGCGCAACTAGAAGATATAGAGCCACCAAAGTTGGTTGAATTACTAAATCAATATACTCATGTTGTCGAACCAGTTGGGTTTCCACTGTAGAACCTTAAGAGTATGCGATCAAAGTTAAAGAAATAACTCTTCTTTATTGTTTTAGAAAACTCAATTCAAAACCTAGACTCTTAATCATAAACCCTTAAAGTTATACAACACATTGGCATCTCATTTTATAAGTTAGATAATTTTCTTCTACAATCCGGAAAAATTATATTTTAGATAACTCCTAAAATATCTCATAAATATTATCTAACCTAACAACCAAACTTGCTCAACAAGTCTTTGACATTAAACTTAATCTAAAATTCTCCCTTTTAAGCTTGATGTCGATCTCTTCTATGTCTTTAACTTCAAGGTAGTCTCTCATTTCCTTGAACTTGATTCTTCCAAGAGCCTTAGTTAGAATGTCCACCTTTTGCATGTTTCTGGGAACATTTTCAACTTTAATTTGACCATTCTTAACACACTCTCTTATGAAGTGATACCTTGTAGGAATATGCTTGATTCTACCATGGAATACCATATTATTAGTGAGTGCAATGGCTGATTTGTTGTCAATGCAAATCGTCGGCTTTTCACTAGTCAAACCCTTTACTTCACTAAGTAATTCTTGAAGCCAAATAGCTTGTCTCGCTGCTTCTGTTCCAGCCATGAATTCAGCCTCATAAGAAGATAAAGCCACTGTATCTTGTTTTTGTGAACACCAAGTTATTGGGCTATCTCCAAGATAGAAAATGTGTCCGGTAGTACTCTTCCCATCGTCTGGATCAATATTATAGCTACTATCACTATAGCCAATAAGTCTTGTTATCTTTGTGGTCGACTTTGTGAACATCAAACCAAGAGTCGTTGTCCCTTTTAAATATCTTAAACATTGTATCGTGGCAGCTCCATGTGACTCTCTTGGACTATGCATATACCGACTCAACACACCAACACTATATGACAAATC
>OVBA01004773.1:0-22242 GCA_900406435.1 Lepidium aucheri
TCAATTTCTACATTCCAATTATAAAATCCACAAAATACCACATGTTTATCACATGTTATTACCCTAAACCCTAAACCATGACATAGTTTGTTTAGGAACTTTGTGGTTTGATCTTCATTGATCTAATTTCACCATGTTTTATCGAAATTTTATTTTTCATGCTTGATATTTGTTTNTTTGTAATATAACTTATAAACATATAACATTAATTACTATTTTAATCCTAATTATATATATAATTATATATATAGCGCAAAAGTGTATAAAGGTAATTACGTATTCAAGTTTTTTGTTTGGTCATTAAGGGTAAAATTATAACTTCACTACCTTTAGAGGTTACTTTTGGAGAAAAAAACAAATAGGTATATTTTTGCATTCAAAATGGGATCTTGAGTCATTTAACTCATTTTCCCATTTATTAATTTGGATGTATGTAGCAAAGTAAAATACAAATACTAGTAAAAAGAACATCAACTAATGCACAATGGTTGCCTGAAAGAAAATTATTTAAAAGGAAAATAATAATAAAAAAATCAGAGACAAAAGTAAACATATTCCTCACAATTTCTCAACACTAATTAAACTATATCAACTGGTGACATAAAATAAAATTTAGCTCAATTCCACCAAATTCCTCAAATTCTTATGATCCCATTTAGTGACGTGGTGTGTTTTCAATACATTGATTTAACACTATTTGATTATTTGTTTTTAACTACATCACCATACGCTTATTAAAATGTTAAATTTGTTTTCATATTTATAAAGATTGCTATTATGTTTACCCATCAATATAACCTTTATGCTTATGTTTTTCTGCACTTATATCATTTTAGCATCAATACAACACATATACTATTAAAAAGCAATCGTAAAATTAGTATTCATATTTAAAATTAGTATTCAACTTTTCACAATTTTGAAAAAATCGATGACATTTAATTAGTTACAAAATCATATTTGGTCTGACTAATAAATGTGTTTTCACTAACACTTACCTAATAATGCCACGTGTTTTGTAATGTCTCTTGAAAAATTGAAATTATTATAACCACATATTCTGTCTTTTACTAACAAAACGTAAAACCAAAAGAATTTTAAGACAAGTTCCTATAGAATCGGTCAACCAAAAACTTCGGTCAAATGCTTTAGAAATCCCTATAAATCAATTTTTACCTTCTCCTTAATTTCTCCAAATTCACTAATTTCTTTCCTTTATTATTTTTCACTTGAAACACAAAACCAAACGTAATTAATTAATTAATTAATTACAACACATACAAAAAAAACACATAATTTAGAACGTTTTGAAAATGACAATGTCACTTAACCTCTTATCTCTAGCCATCGTTGCTTTGGCTATAACCACCGTCTACGCCGCCGATTCTCCGGCACCGGCAAACGCACCAAAAGCCAACGACAACAAAAACTCAACTTCTTCTTCTTCTCCTCCTCCAACCGCTGCAGCGTCACCAAAATCATCTCCTCCTCCTCCAACTTCTCCTCCAACCAACGTAAAGAAAAACACCACCAACACTCAAAGTCCTTCTCCATCTTCACCAACAGCAAAAGCACCAAAATCATCCTCATCCAAAACTCCGGCTTCAAGCCCCGACTCTGGTGACTCCTCTGAAGGTCCCTCTAGCTCATCCGACGCACCTAGTGGCTCATCTGACGCACCTAGTGCCTCATCTCCACCAGCTCCAACTCCAGATTCTCCATCTGCCGATGAAGGAACTGGTGCAAGTGATGGTCCTGCAGCTGCATCTCCAGAATCAATAGCTTCATCGATTAAGATCTCTATCTCTGGCTCTATTATCGCTGCCGTTGCATGGCTTTTCTTCATATGATTGAAGATTAGTATTTTACTTTTTGGGGAATTTAAAAATATATATTATTATACGTTTGATATTTTAATATTTTTTGGTCGTTTTTAAAAATGGTTCGAACTCTGATCCGATTTTTCAATACGTTAAATTCATGCTTAGTATGGAGGTTAGGATTTAATGTTGTTATAAGTGTTTTAGTTTTTGTTATTAAATGGATCAAATTGTTTATGTAATCTTTAGTCGTTACTTCAATAACCATGAGATTATCATGGTTTAAAAGGTCTTTTTGTAATTTACTTACATTCATTTTCGAATAATTATCCTTGCATGGCTACTATTACATTTTTTTTTCTTTTTTTTACCTTTTTGTTAAAATCTACTATCACATTTCCTAACGAGCTAGCAACAACGGCAAGCAATGTAAAATGAATAATCCGTGACAAAATAAAATTAAACTTACAATAAGTAAATTTCAAATCTTGAAAGATTAATTAAACTATATGGTAACAAAGTTTAATAAAAATACATAAACTTGCAATCTGGAAATACTTTTGGTAAGTAGTTAAATGTTATGTCTAACGTATTTCTACTGGAATTCGACTTTATAGAATTGTATTTGCTCTATGTGATATTGTCAACCGTTTGAGAAGGAATTTGAGTTGACGACTAGGTCTTATTGATCATATTTTTGACCAAAAAAAATCATAAGAACGTTTAATATGTATAATTTTGTAGGCTTTTAGTTATCATATAGAAAATGCATATAAAACAAACAACTAATTAAAAATAGCCTAACCATAATCTATAAATAGCTAAACTAAATCCATTTTTATCAACAAAAAGAACAACTCATGAACTCAAATTTGGGTAAATAACAACTCACCAAATATGTCCATCTCCTTTACAAGTTTAAATTACAAATCTCAAATTCTCCTTCACTTCAATTCTCTTTGAATTGTTTTTCATCGATAATTCTCTGTGAAAACCTAAAATTCTCACAGAGAATTATCATACAATGGCTGGAAATCGTCTCATCTTTGTCTTCATTGTATTAACTTCAACAATCTCTATTGGAATTTCAGCAGCAGACAATGAAAAGTCTCAATCATCACAAACTATTGCTGACAACAAAACAACAGTTGATAATTCAACAAAACAATTGATAGATAGTCTTGGTCCATCTCAGGATTATCCAGATTATGAAATTCCAAAAGAACTTGCACCAGATGGTGTTGCAGTAGTCGAAGATTACACACCCATTAGTCCTGCTGGTGGAAATAATAATTCTAATCCGATTGCTCAACCTGAAGCTGATAATAATATCAAAACTTCACCATCTAGCTCTGCTTCTAAATCTTCTTCAATTGTTTTGTCTATTGTTGGTTTGGTTGGAGGAGCCAGTTTATTTTTCTTTTGAAATGAAAAAGCAATAATTAATGTCTTTGATTCAGATAAATAGAATGTGGAATATATGAGATGTTTTTGGAGTGACAACAAAAATCAGATGTTTTTGTGATTGTATAACGTTAAATTTGATTGCACTTTGGATTTTATTTATGTCAAGATAATTCGATTATAAACTAAGGAGCGGTAACCTGGTGTTGGTGTCTGGTGGTAAGGTTTGGCTTGAGCAAAACGTAAATCTGCTCATCCTGAGTTCCGCCGAGAATTAAATTGTTACTGTTTGACCAAATGAAAATGAAATTATACATTTTTACTTTATTAGAAAACTTGGAATCAGACTAGTCGTCGGTACTAATGACGAGTTTTTTATTAGTTTTCGACCATAACTTTAGGTTAAATTAAAATATTTATATATAAAGAAGCAAAACATATGTACATTTATGTTGGATAACTAGACTATTAGGTTACCAAAGAAAACTATACAATTGGGGAAATTTACAACAACAAAAAATTTAATAAAGGAAACAAAAAACTCATATGAAGATCATAATTAGTCTGACAAGAAGAATGTGAAACATCCGACAAAGATAGTGGACGTAAGTACTAATATCTTGTTTGCCTTTGAACAAGTCGCCGACAACTTTATGGTGTTAGATCGGTTACTTTATGTCGACTCAAATTATCAAGTACTATCAACTCACATTTATTTCCCTCTTCCTAATTGACCAACATTTGTACACAAAACTTGACGTTAATTATATATGTATTTATGTTATAGCATTGAATTTATTTTCCTCCAAATAAATTGGATCGTTAATAAGGACGTTTTCGGTTAAAACTGTTGCCTTGGGTTATTTTGTTGTATGATATAGGTTGTAAGTATATGAAATTCCGAAGATAAAGGGTATGATTGGTAATAGTTGTGGTTGTTTTGCAAAGCAAAAATCTTTTCATATTATTTAAATTGAACTAATCATATTTTAAATTTATTTTTTTTATTTTCATTACTTTGGAAAGTTAATTTTTTATTTATGAAATATTTTTGGCTATAAAAAACCAAAAATCTAGAACCAAAATTTATGAACTTTACAAATATAAATCATACAGAAAAAAAAACCTACAGCAATATAATTGACAGCCAAAAACTCTACAGCCGAAATGCTACAGCAAAAAACTAAAAGCTACAGATTTACCAATCGGCCTCAATCATTTAATCAATTAGCCAAAAATATTTTCTAATCATGACATAGTGAAATAATTTCTAAAATTTTCAAATGGTTTTTGCTAACTTAAAAATTATATATATTGATAGAAATTTTGAAATCATCTCTTGCAAATGTCTAAAGACATAGCAGACGCATTACATTGTAGCATTACATTAAAAAGAAAAGAAAAGAAAACAACATTTCTTTTAAAAATAGACTCTTACCATTCGTTAAAACAAACGCACCAATTGCATTATAACAATTGATCCATTAAAATATAATCATTAAATCAACAACGACGACCACGACGACAATTAAGAGTTCCTGCAGTCGTTGTGATGGAACCAACAAGAGACGATGGTCTCGCACTCAGGCTTGAAGCTCTAGCATAAGTCGAAGGAGCTCTGGTACCAGACTCTAAGAAATAAGCTCCGTTTAATAACATATCTCCTTCTGATCTCCAATTCCAATCTCTCCATTCACTTTCCAGTGCATCTTCATGTTTAGTAACCTATATATATACACGTAAATATTAACTATTTTTGACAAATAATCAATCACTCTACATGATTAACTTAAGACAACAATGCATATACGCTAGGTCAACCACCACTTTCCGTCAATTTCCATCAGTTTTGCCTCGTATCCCACAGAATCCGACAGGATTGGCCATCGGATTTAGCATTGTTTTCTTGTAGTGTATGTAATGTTACCTCTTTATTGAATCGAGTGTTAGGAGCAAGAAATCTATTTCCTTGGCTGAATATCGTTGGAGAAGCACTTCCTCCAATTGCATACATTTCCCAGTGAGTATAATCATTGTTCACTACATGGAAATATCCATGCCTACACCTGTTTATTAACAAACAAAAACCCTAATTATTAGCAATTTTTTTTTATCAACATCTTCATTTTTTTATTGTGGTTATTTTGATAATGGTCCGAATCATCTGGATCCTTAAGTTCTAGTCAGAATCTGAGGATAGTTTTCCAGATCAATGGACCATAAGTTTCGATTAATCTTAGAGTCAGGGAAAATCATGTGAATATACCCTTATGCCACAATATATATTTAAGTGACAGAAAATTCAAACTCATGAAAATATATATTTTCAAAGTTCTACTCAACCACTTGACCATAAGCTCGGCGATTATTGTGATTTTAATAAATAGCATGTCTTAGCCTAATCAACAATAACAATCCCAGTAATCTTTCCTGAAATTAAATGGAAATCAAAATGTACAATGCATAACCAATGGCCGACACTTGCCTAGTCTACTAGTATCACTCATTTCAATTTGTAACCATATAATATAAAGAATCTTCTATGCCTATAGCGACGTGATCGATCCATTGAGGTTTATAAAAGTCTCATTCTGCTTTTGTTGACTTCTTCTATACTCACAAAAGTCAAGCTTTCACATTAAACTACTCTTTCTACGCGTGCTTCATGATTCGCCCGCATATGCAAGCTTATGTATGTACACACAATGAAGGCTAAAAGAGTAATTTCATACCGTGGCATTCTTTGAACGAGCCCTTCTCCAAAATGGTTAAACGCAATGGTAACTTGCATGTCCTTGTCCTGCGTGTAACTATCACTATGTCCTAAAAGCATAACCTTGTCATGATGCGTCATGTGGTTATTCGAAATGGTTATAGCCGTCGAACCATGAATAGCATCTATGAGTCCATCGTCACAGTTGGAGAACGAGCAGTGGTCAATCCACACATGTTTTCCTCCAAATATAGCCACTGCATCTCCATCTGATGGAATCCAATACCCGGTATGACTTGGACCATCTCTAATCAAACCACCTATAAACATAAAATAAGCTCTCATGTTTATGTCTTATGTTATCATAAACATCTACTTAACCTAGTCTTTAGATTGGTCTCAGTACCTGGTCCTGCTTTGCAATCATGAATGTTAATGCCATGAATAATAATGTTAGTTGAATAATGGATCTTCAAGCATGGTCCATTGGATATGTGAACACTCGTGCCTCTACCATCAATGGTCTTGAAAGATGTGATGATAAGTTCCTTTTGAAGCCTAATAACCATATCTCTCTTGAAAATAATCCATAATGGTTCTTCTTGTGTGACTGCATATCTTAGGGTTCCGGGTCTAGGGTTTACAGGATCATCGTTGCCTGGATCCGTAATTACATAGATTCGACCATTGCGGCCTCCAATAGCGTTTTTGCCAAACCCAATGGCACAATCGGCTAATCGTTGGCGGTTTGTTTCCCAATTAGGGTCGCATCGCCAACAATCATCGATTGGATTACCTGTTCTACAAGATAGGTAGGCTAAGCTCCTTCTTGACGCATTGAATACACTCCTACAAAAGAAAATGATTAATTTTCTTAAAATGTATATATTTTATGGAATAAATGTGTGGATAAAAAGTGTACGGTTGAAAAAACAAGTACATGTGAACGTATTATGTTGGTTGGAGAAAAGATGTTGGACACAATTATTTGCAAGCAAACTTTTTTGTTTATAATGAATTATAAAAAAATACAAACAGAGTAGTTACCGACAGTTCTTTTATGGAAAGTATCACTACAGTGAAAATTATATCATTAAATGTTTTGAATTAAGTAAATGATTATAGCCTTATAGGGATATAAAATAGGTTTGAACTTATTAGAAAATAATATTCCATAGCGAAAGTTGAAAAAAATATTCTCTAGTATATATAAGATATGAATATTTTTATTCATTGCCAATTGATTTTGAGTTGGAATCACATATTTTAATAGAACTATAGATTGTGATTTTGTCGATCTAGTTGAAAAAAAAAAGGTTTTACATAGATCTTTGATAGTATTCAATTACTCGTAACTTACACCCAAAAATAAAATTACGTATGAGATAATTTGTCGAGAAAATGCTTTTATTTGACGATTTCATACGGATTTATATGTGGAAGATGAGCACATTTCTTGTAAATGTGAATCATAATGTTAGTTTTTTTCAGTAAATGATTTTCATATACTAAAAGTGCTATTTGGAAAGGAAAACAAAAAAGAAAAAAACATTTTTTGACCCAAAAGAAAAAAACTTCTTTTGACCAAAAAAGAAACATTTATGGAATCTGAATCTGTAAATGTGAGCCATAGAATCCTAGCTAGAACTCTATAAGTGAAACCAAAACAATGAAATACATTGTCATTGAATTATAAGTGATTCTGCATTACGTAAATGTAAATGTATTTATACAAAAACAACATTGTTAAATCACATTTCAACATATACAATATTCAAAAAATTTCTTCTTTGATCGTACCTATTAACTTCGTCAACTACTAGATTCGGATCTTGAACATGCTTCAACGAACTCGAAGAAGATGCAATGATATTACCAATTGATAGAAGAAGTAGAAAAATGTAACAAAACTGAATATTAGAATATGAAAACATTATTCTAAATATAAAATAAGAGATAAAATGTTATAAAAGAGAGAAGTAGTTTTGTGTTGAAGATTGATATTGTTGGGGAAGTATATAAAGAAGAAGAGAGTTGAGAGTTCCGGGAGTGAAGGCGTGATTTATTTTAAAATTATTATTTTGTTTATATGATATAATATATAGTTTTTATTAAATTATTATGGGACCTACGTTATCGTAATTTCAGGTAAGGAAATTAAACGGTTAACTGTTTGTGAAACCGTTAATTGGGTTTTGTAGTCAAAAGTAATTGTCTAAAGTCAACTTTATTGACCTTATAAAACGATGTCGTTTTAGTGGTTTTGTGTTTTTTTTTTCCCTCTCTCACATGCATTTGAAATAAATCAAATCATAGCATGAGTTTTGTGTTACAAAGTAAAAATTACAAACAGTTAATTGAGCATGGTTAGTCAAAAGTAACTGCTTTAAAAGTGAACTTTTTGACATTTAGAACGACACCGTTTATTATTGTTCTTTTTTTTTTGTAATTTGTTTAAGAGATCATATTTTTGTGCTTACATCATATGGTTTGGTGATGGTATGATTGTTAAATGTGAAACCGGTTTTCTCATTTGTTTAACCGAAATAAGCTGCATTATATCATTTTAGATTTGAGATGGGCCCTAATTTGAAGATTTAAACTACACGATGCCTATGAAGAAAGCCCAAATAGAGATAGACAGAGTTGATCGTATAAAATTATGTTTGCTATTTTATTTTCAGTAATTATGGGACTAATTATCTAATTTTGCAACAAATTTGTTATATAGCAAAAAATATCTTATATTAAAGTTGAAGACACTTTTATTTTTGGATTTATTTTAAAATATATAATAAAATTAATCTAAGGTCTATAACTATCTTTAAAAATAAGAATAAGATGGATTTTGTTACAAATATATATATATATATATATATATTTAAGTTTAATAAAAATTAAATAGAAAAACATTCTTAAAAACCTAAAATTAATATATACTTATATCGGTTATAAATTTGGTTCCGATTCAAGTTTAGATTTGATTTTTTGAGTACATAGATTTTGGACACATTTTGGTATCTTGTCGGATTCGGTTCATCTAATTTGGTATTTGGTTATTTTGATTTAAGATTTACTCAGATACTTTTATTTTACGGATAAAGTTTGGTTCGATATAAATCAAATTTGGGTTCAAGTATTTTAAAAAAAAAAATTAAAAAAGTATTTTAATAAAAAACTCTAAAATATGGTTATTGATTTGGTTTCAGTTCAGATTTGGATTCGTTTTTTTAAAATATATAGGTCTAGGACGTTTTAGGATATTTTGTCGGGTTTAGTTTGAATTTGATTCTTCTAATTCATGTTGATTTTGCTTTGATTTTTGGACAAGTAGAACAATATCTCGAAAACTATATTCAAAATATCAACACAGATCTTAAAACTAAATAAATACGAGTTAAAAAGACAATCAAAACTCACACTATAGCATATGTATAATCCTAATACATAATTAAAATGTTCATTTTGTTTTCTACCTACATAAAATTTCAAATAGAACGTCGTGTACCGGGCGTATTACTTCCCAACCTTCTGTGGACCTTATTTATATCCAAACTAAAATTTCAAAAAATCTTAAAACACACTTGATTATCGGGTTTATTATTTATCGATAATTAGATGGAAATCTTCTGAAGAATTGTATAATCTTCATGTAATATTATCAACGGTTTTAGGAGGTTTAGACCATAATCTTCTATCTTCTACTTAGTTAGTGGACATAAATCATTAATATTATCTTCTAGTATTGGTCATGAGTGTTTATATTTAAATGTCTACTACATTATCATTAGAATAGTATCATTCACTACAAACATTTCCTTTACAAAATCAATTGTTCTTTTTGTTGGAAATTTGTCTTTTCCTGTTATTATCATCAATATAAAGTAAAAAGTTGATAGAAAAAGACGAATCACACAGCGGGTTTTTGGCTAGATAACACGAGACACAGCTGTTTGTAATAAATTAGGTCTATAGCTAATATGCCATATGGATTATAGTATTATGCATTATAAAATTACCATTTCTTTCCTCGTTTCGATTAATTATTAAAATGATAAAAGTAGAATCATTGCTAAACAAATCATTTTTGGCTTTTTACGTAACCAATAGATTCAACAAGTGTGCAATCATTAAATTCCCAATTATTTTTTAACACTAAAAATATGCAAGTTGTATATATAACAACAGAAACAGCTCCTTTTTCCCTACGTTTACTCATCTCTATACTAATTATAAACAAGAAGATATTTGTTTTGGATATTGCAAAGTATCGTATTCGGTGATAGTACTGAAATTTGGGAAAATAGTAATGTCTTACTCCAAATTTGAGGGTTTATAAATATTAAATCATATTCACGCATATATATTTATTCATATAGCTTGTTTGGCCTTAAGATTAGTGGGATATCGTAATCTATTATCTCGTTCATCCAAAGAACCATAGAATTATCTTGGAAGAAAAATCTTTAGCTGGTTTGAAACTTCTCGTATTTATAATGTTCATGGTGTTTCTGTCGAACTAGATTACCCGAA
Source organism: Lepidium aucheri (assembly GCA_900406435.1). Taxonomy (NCBI): domain Eukaryota; kingdom Viridiplantae; phylum Streptophyta; class Magnoliopsida; order Brassicales; family Brassicaceae; genus Lepidium; species Lepidium aucheri. The sequence continues at coordinate 10,471 of OVBA01004773.1, forward strand.
TAATTAATATATATATATATATATCATTTATGTACTATATTTTTTTGGTTTTTTTTTAGGAAATTCAATATGCTGTATTCTTCACATGAGTTTGATTCTAAAAAGTTGTATTTACATGATATTATTATAAATTTAGTTATAGATTACTTATTGTCTATCCAATATTTTAAAAAATTCTTAAAATTTTTTTAAAAAATTGTATCTTCGACTTTATTTTCCTTTAGAGTACTAAAATTGTTAATATCAAATCATGCATATATTTCTGAACTAGAATTTTATTACTACTAACAGCGATTTGACATTATATATGTTATATAGTTTTGCTTCTTTTGGTCAAACATTAGGTTTTTTATAGTCTCATTTGGTAATGTTTAAGGCAATAAATTTTAATGATAAATTATCAGTAACATTTTTTATTAATGATACCTAATCCACCTCTAACATTACTTCCATCTCATGAATTCGAAATTTAATTAGTTTACTATTTATAATAAAAAAATATAACTCCAAGTAAATTATAGCCGCCACTACAGTATTATTTTCATTATTTTATTCGAACAATTAATAGAACATATTATCTGATATATTTAACTGAAAATTTCGACATTTTCATGCGTCTCTTTGATCTCTATTCCCTAATGCGTCAAGCTAAAGCAGCTTCCAGCTAACAAAACATCTTCTTCTTCTTCAAGACTTTTCGAACAAAGAGGTCAGTTTCTGCTTTTTGGTTTTAGTCTTTTCGATATTTATCTATTTATTTCTTAGTTTTACTTGTTTATCGAGAAGAAAAAAAAACGGTTTCTTAACCGCAAATTCCTCTACTCAAATCTGTAAAACCCATGTGAGACTTTTAAAGCTGAGAGATTTCATTTCGTTTGTTTATAGTATCTTTTGGCAGAGAGCTTCCAAAGTTTCATAAATAAGATTAAACTTCCAGCTTTTGTGTTTAATTAAAGTAATTTCCTCTGTTTCCAGCTCTTAAAATCAATACCAGGATTTGCTAAATCTTGGAAGAAAAGGTGTTGACTGATTGATTCATTGAGATGGGTTTGTGTTGAAGCTTCTGAATAGTTGAGAACTTCATATTCAATTCCAATGGAGCCTCCAAAGGGATTTTGTGCTTCTTTGTTTCAGTTCGTACTATTCCTTCCTTATTTCATTGGATTGCTGTTTCTGGGTTTCATCAAAGGTATAAATTTGATTTAAGAGTGAGTCTTTTGCACTTAGATTTGATGAATGTCTTATTGTGTCACTAAAAATCTGAACTTTAGATGAATTTTTACTTCATTAAGTTCAGATTCTTCAGACAGATATAATTAGGGTCTTCCTTTTGGTAAGAACATAACTCACCAAAAGGGATTTGACTTCTGTACATAGATGTTGACTTTTAGTTGGTTGCTTTAATGCTCTGCCTCTTTCAATTTGAAAAGTTGAAAACTAAAAGAAGTTGACTTCCTTAAAGTTAAACTAATTGCATTTTGATTTTGTTTAGGTTCAAATAAAGTATGAAAGTAGGAGTTCTGCTTTCATCTTTTAGTAATTAAAGGTTCATCATCACTTTTTAGCTAGTGTTCTTGTCAATGAAGCTTGTTAAGCTGTTCAAATCAGATATACTAGTTCAATGCTCTGCAACTGTTTTCTGATCCAAAAGACTCTTTCTTTGTTGCTTAGGTATCGTTTTGTGCCCACTTGTATGTCTCATTGTGACTATAGGCAACACTGCAGTCATACTGAGTCTATTGCCTGTTCACTTCATTTGGACATTCTATTCAATCCTGAGGTAACTAACTCTTCAATCTCTTCACTATCTCATCTCAATGACTTTGAAGACACTCTAATTTTGGTGCCTTTAATACACAGTGCCAAACAATTAGGACCAATCCTGAAGTTCTTTCTATGCTTATGTCTTCCTGCCGCCATAATTTGTTGGCCGGTTCTTGGTATTTTAGCAAGTGTTTTGGGAGGAGCTTTATATGGTTTTCTTTCCCCAATTTTTGCAACCTTTGATGCTGTTGGTGAGGGCAAACCTTACCCATTTTTCCATTGCTTTTATGACGGAACTTGGAGCACTATTCAACGCAGCTTCACTGTTGTCCGGGATTTTAAAGATGTTTGCTTTCATTCATACTTCTCACTCATGGATGAGCTTAAACAATGTTGTCCTGATCAAAAATACTATGAGATAAGGTATGTCTATATGCTTGTTCTTGATCTTGAGCTCCTATGTGAAACCGATTATTCAATAGTGCCTTACATCTTCTGTTTATTCTCAGACTGCTTCAACTCCCAGGGGCTTTACTAGCTTCAGCTCTCGGGATATTTGTTGATATACCAGTGATCTCAGTTGTAGCCATATGCAAAAGTCCTTACATGTTGTTCAAAGGATGGCATCGTTTGTTTCATGACCTAATAGGACGAGAAGGTCCATTCTTGGAGACAATGTGTGTCCCAATTGCAGGCCTTGCGATCTTACTCTGGCCTTTGGCTGTCACTGGTGCAGTTATTGGATCAGTTGTCTCTAGTGTCTTCCTTGGTGCTTATGCAGGAGTAGTCTCATATCAGGAATCATCTCTTTACTATGGACTTTGCTTCGTAGTTGCTGCTGTGTCAATCTATGATGAGTATAGCACAGATATACTTGACTTGCCTGAAGGATCTTGCTTTCCAAGGCCAAAATATCGAGAAAAGGAAGAAGAACCAGCACCATTTTCTGGTCCTATACCAAGAATAGGCTCTGTCAAGAACATGACATCTACAAGAGGAGGATCAGTTAGAGTCCCAATGATTGATGTTAAGCCTCTCGAGGTAAGAAACTCGCCTATACTGACCAAACCCGAAATGAAAGAATCAAATCTTTTGGCGTTTTTGACTGATGTTTGTTGAAATCTTGCAGATGTTGGATGGTCTCTTCGTAGAATGTAGGAAATTTGGAGAAATTCTGGCGACAAAAGGACTGATAAATTCAAAAGATATCGAAGAAGCGAGATCGAGTAAAGGCAGCCAAGTGATCAGTGTTGGTTTACCAGCTTATGGACTTCTTTATGAAGTTTTACGCTCTGTCAAAGCCAATACTACCGGCTTGTTACTAAGTAAAGTTTCATCTTAAAGTATCTAGATACCACAAAACTGAGCTACATCTGAGCAAAGGACATATTTTCATTTTTGTGTAGGTGATGGTGTAACAGAACTAACGACCATGAACAGACCAAAAGATGCATTCTTTGATTGGTTTCTGCATCCATTTTTGGTTCTAAAGGATCAAATGAAAGCTACAAACTTGTCTGAGGAAGAAGAAGAATATCTCGGAAGATTAGTTTTGCTGTTTGGAGATCCAGAGAGACTAAAGAGCTCGAATTCGATTTCCGTTTCACCTCCTTTAACCGAACGTAGAAGAGGAGAACTTGATGCCTTTGCTCGCAGGTAAAAAGGGCCTAAAAGGTTCGATTTTCTTATCAGTTTCGTCTCGAAATATTACAACAACAGAACATAATTATGCTTGTTTTGTTGGACATAAACTATTTGCTTCCAACTCAAAACCAATCGCAATGAGTGAAATGACTCGTACATCAAAATGATTCCAACTTCCGATTAGGATGATTCCAACTTCCGATGTGACCATATGAATATCAATCATATTCTAACAGAGGTTCATGTCTTTGTGTATTTGTTAGGATTCAAGGACTAACGAAAACGATATCAAGGTTTCCAACATTTCGTCGACATTTTGTGGCATTAGTGAAGAAGCTGTCGGAGGATTTAGAACTAAATGACGACGGTTCGGTTAAGGAAAAATCTATTACAGAACCACCAGCTCCGGTTAAGATGATAACTCGAATATTCAGTCAGAGATCGTTCAGAAGAAAAGGAAGTGTTAATGGATCCGATCAAGAATCACATAAGGGTGTCTCACGTAATGTAGATATCGTTTAAACATGGTAACTTGTGGATAAAAATTTCCTTAATTGTAAAGATTTTTCTCACGGATTGCTTTGATTTATAGAAACAGAACAGTGTATGTTTTCATTTTTGAAATTCTTTAAAATGTTATTTTGTACCTGGAAATCGGTTTGATTCAAATTGGTCTCTTGATTTTAGAGATATGGTAACCATATAGTTACCTACTAAAATTTAGTTTGGCTCAATTCTTTACGATATCGGTTCCGAATGAACACTTGATATATGAATCGAATTACATTGTTTATTCGATTTTATTTTAAATGGTTACTTGTAACTAAAAGTAACTATACACCCAAAAAAATATAATCAAAAGTAATCACTTACTTATTTCGAACAACTACTAGTAACCAAAAATATCATATATTAAGATTTTTAGTATAAATAGTAAATTTAGTTTTGGTTTTGTGTTAAAAAAAATACAAATACCAAAAGTACCAAAATATTAGAAATTGTTTTGTTATTTGTCAAGTTTTAAAATCCAACTTAGTAGTCCTTTCATTTAGTTGTAGACATAAAACTAGATATCCGAAAATCGAACCAAAACCGATCAAAAAATAGAAATCGAACCCGATAAAATACTGAATATAATGGATCCTAAATTTATGTACCCGAAAAACCAAAACCCGAACCAAACCCAAAGCATAATCGAATCAAGAACTGAATGGTACCCACTATATTTTTGTTAAATTTAGGATTTTAAATCTTATTTCTATTAATTCTTTACTATTTTTGAATTTTTATATATAAATACCCGAATTCGAATTCGATCTATACCCGAACTGAACCGAGCTCGAAAAATAGAAATATCTGAATGGATACCAAATTACTAGATCTGAATAGAATCAAACTAAACCCGAAAAGACTCAAACCGAATCCAAACAAAAATTCGAAATGCCTAGGCCTATTTCTGTTTCATTTTATTTGTTATTTTAAATTGTTTCACATAATTTAATTTTTTTTTGTAGATTGACTATATTAACCACACAAAAATATTAATTTACCGTATTAAATAATATTTATAGCAAAGTTATATTAGGATATACAAAAATTACATTAAAAATGAGAATAACGAAGTAATTTGAAATAAATTTAAAAATTTAGAATAACAACTTTTATAGAGGGAATATGTAATATCCACATTCGGTAAATCCGTGAACGCACTAGGTGCGATATGAGAATGCGGTACGAACAGACGAACCAAACAAGGATATTTGGTACAGTCGAGCCAATGAAGGGCATTGGAAGCCTAAGGAATAATTAAGAGCAAGTAAAATCACAGAAAATAAGTTAAGGAAGGAATTTAGGACAAGAACTTAAGATTTGGACAGCTTGGTCGGATTTGGACAGCTTGGTCGGATTTAGACAGCTTGGTCGGGTTTATACAGCTTGGTCGGATTTGGACAGCTTAATCGGATTTGGATAGCTTGGTCGGATTTGGACAGCTTGATCAGATTCGGTGTGTGATTAAAACCAAAGGTTCGTGTTTGTGAATAGAACTTGAGGATTCGTGATTGAGAATTAGAACGTGAGGGTTCGGTGTGTGATTTAGAACCTGAGGCTTCGTGATTGATAAGATTGATGAATGAAATGGAAAGGTTACTTAGCTGATCCGGAAGTAACCCGGATAGTTAAGCTAATCGATAAGTTAACCCTAGATCGTGATTGTTCTTTGGTTTATTTGATTTGATATTGAATGCTTGTTCTGATTATAGGCTAGTGGGACGGAATGACCGAACCACTAAGCAAATTTGTTTGCTTATATAATCTGCGTGATTGTAGGTAATGAGTTGGCCACTGATCGAGAAAGTGGCTAGTAGATGCGAGACCAATGCGGGAGGGAGAGGAGGTGGATTTGGGGATGAAATTTGGGGGTTTTATTTATGTTGTTTAAATTTGAACTTGATGGTAGAACCGATTTTAATTTTGTTAAATTATCGTTTATGTTGAACCTTGATTTTAGTTTGAATAAGAATGAAACTGTTTTTTATTTATGAACTGATTGGGCTTGTCACATCTCATGAAATCGAATTTTGCCTTAGTGAAATATAGAATTTGAAATGAATAAATGTAAGGTCCGCCCAAAGCTTTACTAAAAATGTATTGAAAAATGAACTTATGGGTTTAGAGTGTTACAGAATACCTATTTTCAGTTTGGTTCAAAACAATTTTTGTTCGGGGTTTTATGTCAAGGGTTATTGTTTTCCCTAGGCAAATCAATATTATTACGCAAAAGTAAACTGCACGAAGTGTTCCTCCTCTCTTTCAAACGGGACGTAGTTCTTCTTAGGTTCTTCTCATGCCTCTTCTTTTTCCATTAGGTGAAACATTCCAATTAAATAGATCCACGTGTTAGATATCTCGATTACACTTTTCAAGACGAGCACGCGCCTTTGAAAATATCCAGTGGTGTGTTCGCCACGATTAGCCCTAATTCGGTATCCTTAATGAACGGTCAAAATGCTTCGATCTGTTACTTGTCCAAATGATCTACGGCTCTGCGACGTAGATGAACCTAAGCCTCACATTTACTAATATGCACACGTAGGTAATCTCGTGTGTTCTATATATAAATTAATACATCGTCAATTTTGGCTAATTTCGGGTAATTGAAATTTATTAAAAATATAAATACTTGAATTTATTTTAGTCGCCATTTTCAATCTCTCAGTGTCTTTCTCCGAGGAAAAATGTCGTCTGGTTTGATCGGAAGATTGGTTGGAACGAAGTCGTCGAGGTTAACATCGGCGGCGAGGTTGATTCCGGCGAGATGGACTTCTTCAGGAACGGAGGCGGAATCAAAAGCTTCAGCTACTGGCGGCGGCGGAAAATCATCGAAATTGAAGACTTTTCAGATCTACAGATGGAATCCAGATAATCCTGGGAAGCCTGAGCTTCAAAATTACCAGATCGATCTTAAGGATTGTGGTCCAATGGTTTTAGATGCTTTGATTAAGATCAAAAACGAGATGGATCCGTCACTTACATTCCGTCGTTCCTGTCGTGAAGGGATCTGTGGTTCATGCGCTATGAATATTGATGGATGCAACGGACTCGCGTGTTTGACGAAGATTCAAGATGAAGCAGCGGATACAACCATTACGCCTTTGCCTCATATGTTTGTGATTAAGGATCTGGTGGTTGATATGACTAACTTTTACAATCAGTATAAGAGTATTGAGCCGTGGTTGAAGAGGAAGACTCCACCGTCTGTTCCTGGGAAAGAGATTCTACAGAGTAAGAAAGATAGGGCTAAGCTTGATGGGATGTATGAGTGTATCTTGTGTGCTTGTTGTAGCACATCTTGTCCTAGTTACTGGTGGAATCCTGAGTCTTACCTTGGTCCAGCTGCTTTGCTACACGCCAATAGGTGAGTTAAAAAGATAGTATTGATGATTGTTTGGAGAATTGGTTTGTTGAACATAGATATAGAAGTTGGAGCTTTTATTATAGAGAATTTGGTTGCATATTGTCGGATTAGGAACCTTCAATATTGAAATTTGATAAGGAAAGATTCGTATATCTTGTTGTTTAGGTGCATTAATTCCACTTATAAGGTTCATTCAAGTCTATTCTGCTGTCTTGGTGTTTTGAATGTTTGTTGAAATCGCAATTTCATTGTTTTAGTTTGGGAAGATGATAAAGTTTCGATCTTTTGTATTTGTAACAAGAAAGACTTGTTGACATTTGTGCAGGTGGATAAGTGACAGTCGTGATGAGTTCACAAAGGAAAGACTTGAGGCTATTGATGACGAGTTCAAGCTTTACCGTTGCCATACGATCTTAAACTGTGCTCGTGCCTGTCCAAAGGGTTTGAATCCAGGCAAACAGATCACACACATCAAGCAACTTCAGCGTTTAACCAGCTAAGTTTGTTTGCGGTCTCTTTGGGAAAAAATCATCACCCTTTTGACATTTGAAGCTAAATCTTCACAAAACCTGTTTGGATTTCCAATTCATTCTTGTATTGTTGTTGCCAAATATTAGCGTTTGAAAGAACTCTTATGCAGTTCCTCACAAGTAGATGAGCTTTGTGGTTGTATCTTGCTGAATATTCTCCTATTTAAGTAATAATACTTGATGAAACTTACACCTCATCTACTTATCATCTACTCGTTTATGTTCCATTTGCATTGTCTTCTATAGAAAAACATTTCATTTGCTTGTCTAGATCTATACCTTACACATGAATACGATAGAAAATATCACATCATCAATTTGGTTCTTCAACCCCTTGATATATAAGATTGACTGCATAATCATGAGTTCAAGTACTGCGTCTATGACACAAACAAGAAACATGAAACCGACAACACTAGCTCCGTTCTTTGTCTCTTTGGTCATTTTTGGAACAGCAAGTGTTATTGCTCCAGCTACCAAACAGTCTCAGTTCTTTCTAAGTTCTCAGGAACATGAGAAGCCTCTAATTTTTACTGTGCAAGGTACCATAGCTTTGTAGTTTGTATATACGAAGAGAAGTCGAGGGAACTTAAGACCTTGATCTTTTAGTTCTATATAAGTTGATGTTCTTCTTTGTGCAGGCTGCAACAACAATTGTGAAACTTCTTCTTGTAACTGCAATATAAAGAAACAGCCTCCGGTTTGTGTTCAGTGTTGCATTTAAGCCTTAAACTCCATCATGTTCATGTATATCTGACAAGAATGTAAAAGCTTTAAAAATACAGTGTGAAATTGTGCTTCTATTGTTGAGAAAGAGGAAGCTAATATGTATGTGTTAGCAAAGAACAGAGATCAAAATAGATAATGAGAAGCAAAAAGATCACAGTCTATAGATTATAAAATTTTGCAGTCTACTCATCGTATTAAATTGTGAACTGATCCATGTATATTAAGTAAACAGATTTGAGAATGTTAGCCAGTTTACTTTAGTTCAAATAATCAAAACAAGCAAAAGTTCCAAACGACGACGTTTAGATAATCCGCTAAGTCTCCAGAGTCTTTGACACGTCATTTATAAGTGACCTTCTAGTGATCCTCGACGCTGAGAAGAATTATTCTGATTGGTTGTTTATCAAAATGACGCGGATCGCAAGGTTACTAACAATCTTAACCGTTGATAAGCTAAAAGATCTAACGGACCAAAACAGAAATACTTCTTCTCTTCCTTGAGTATATAAAGAACATTCAAGCACTGTCACTGAACATCAATCACAGTTTTCAGCAATCAAAGCAAAATCTAAATTTTCAATTACCTTTCATTTTAAGAAATACCAAATGGCGCGAACCAAGCAAACTGCGAGAAAATCCACCGGAGGTAAAGCTCCAAGGAAGCAACTTGCAACGAAGGCGGCGAGAAAATCTGCACCAGCCACCGGAGGAGTGAAGAAGCCACACAGATTCCGTCCAGGAACTGTAGCATTAAGAGAGATCAGGAAATACCAAAAGAGCACTGAGCTTTTGATCCGCAAGCTTCCATTCCAGCGATTGGTTCGTGAGATTGCTCAGGATTTCAAGACGGATTTGAGGTTCCAGAGCAGTGCTGTTGCGGCTCTTCAAGAAGCAGCTGAGGCTTATTTGGTTGGTTTATTTGAAGATACTAACCTATGTGCCATTCACGGTAAGAGGGTTACTATCATGCCTAAAGATATTCAGCTTGCAAGGAGAATTAGAGGTGAGAGAGCTTAAGAGATGAAGAAAGGACCTTTAATCTGCTTTTAGATTAGCTATGTTGGTGTTTTTTACTTTCTTGCTTTCGACGGATTTGTATATCTCCTTTTAATGTTTTGCTAGTACTGTCTTCCAGATGTTCGATGAAATGTCTCAAAGAAATATATCTTTCCTTTGCAATCTCTTTGGGCATTACCTTTTTTTAATTCGTTGATTCCAAATCCTCAAAACTGTCTTCGTCAAACAGATTCTCATAGCTAAAACCCTAATTTCAGGATTTAAAGAGTAATAATGTCTATAAATTATTGCAATGAAAAAGGGGAAAAAAAGTTGTTTGGCAATGAAACGTAAGCCCCGTTCAGTTAATCCGTTAAGGACCAGGTGAATAACTGTCGTGAAACGAACGGCCATGATATCATCGGAGGCTCCACACACGCTTCTCAGCCGATTGTGACTCTCCTACCGTATGATTCTCTCGTTACCGAGGCCGCATCTCTGCGGAAAGTAGCCCGGGGACTTTCCTGGGTCAGAACTTAGACAAGCCCAATTGCCCCATTCACTTCGTCCAATGCCAAGTTATGCTCTGTTTTAAGCTGCACAAGTATATAAAGATATGTTGTAGTTCTCTAGTAACCGATGTGGGATCTTTAGTGAGTTTTAAACTTTTATACCTTGCAATGCAAAACCTGTGTTAATTGGGCCTTATCTCCAAAAAAATCGGAATCTATGTCAATAAATTATTTATTTGATTTTTTAATATTTAAAATATAGGGTAAAATTTCATCTAAGAAACTCAGATTTTTACACTTGAAAAAAATTTCTTTTTTGTTATCATCATGGGTATTATTATTATTAGAAGCCCGAAAAGACCCAAGTGCACAGTCGAAACATACATATATGACGATAGTAGTTGGGCTTACAAGAAGGCCCATGAACATGTATTGATTGATAATTATGCCAAACCAATTTTGTTTTCTGGTTTACGTATTTTTCTTTTCTAAATAACGACAAAAGCGGACCCGTTACTAGAATAACTGGACTTAATTTTGATGGGGTGAACCAGGCCCATGCAATAGTGCAACGCATGAGCGATTCGCAAAAGCCCAGATAGCAAGCTACCTTAATGGGCTTTTCCCCTTAAAAAATAGAGTTAATATCGTGTGGGCCGATGGCCCACATATCAGATATTAAACTGATAAGAACAGATACTACACTTGATCTTAGCCAAAAGGCCGAGAAAGGTATGAATTGTGCGATGGGCTTAACCTCTCTTTTATATATAAGAGGAAATGGCGGCGCTTTTTAACTTAACGATGTGGGACCAAATTTAATATGGAACACAAAGACAATTACAGTATATTCGAAAACAATATCATAATTTTTTATTAAAACATAGTATACATTCTTCATTCAAATTACATAGAAGTTAGCTTTTTGGATGCTTAAACAAACTTCTGACTAAAAAAAAAATATATGCTTAAGCAAACAAAAATAGAATGAGTTTGTTCAGATTAAATTATGAAAAACCACTTATTTCAAATATCATCTTTGATTTAATTACTTTATCTTTTGTGAAAAGACGGTTTTGTTCTCGACCATTTGGATTCGTATTTTCAAGTTAAAACAATAATTTCGTCAAAGGATCAAATTACTTTACTTTATAATATGTTCTTATTTTTTGATGCACTAATTTTAAGATTGGGATATTTTGTTAGATTGATGTTAATTTTGGGGGTGATAAAGAATAAAAAAAACGAGAATAAAGAAAGAGAAACAGATATTTTTTTTTCAATTTTAAGATTTTTTTTGGTTAATATTGGACCACAAATGACTGGTATATTATACAAGTTTTTAGTGAAATTCGATCTTACATAATATAAGATGTGAAACTCGATTCTACTTCGGGATTTTATTCCAATTGAATTAGTAGAAAAAAAAAGACAACAAAAACTAGGGAATAAGAAAGAGACAGAACTTAGCTAGGATATGAAATCCAAAAAGATATAATTAAGACAACTCATAAAATAGCAAAAGCAAAAATGTAAAAAATAGCATTGTGAGTAGCTTAAAAAAAATACTCATGATTGAGAAAAATGAACTTGTTGAGCAAAAAATCCCAGTGAAACTTCAAATCATTGTCTTCATTGAGATCCATGGAATACTTTATAGTACTCCAACCATCGCCAAAGT
>OVBA01004774.1:0-22241 GCA_900406435.1 Lepidium aucheri
AATAACCAAAAAAAACTTGAATATATATTTTTTAAATTAAATTATGGTTTTCTAAAACTTTTTTTTAGTTTTTTTGAAATTTTTTTTTATAAAATATTAAGTAAAAATGCGGACACCCGAACCCGACCCAAACCCAAACCGAACCCGACCCAAAATAGAGAATTTTATAAGAACCGGACCTGACCTGAACCCGAAATTAAATACCTGAACCCGATCCGAACCCGCAAAAAATACCCGATCGGGTCTTATATGGGTAAACCCGAAATACCCGAAACCCGAAATACCCGACCCGATCGGGTACGGGTACCCGAATGCNCAGCAACTTGTCCAACTCAAAAACTCTCCAACTCAGCAACGTGATCCGTGTACTAGAAACTTGTCTTCGGACAGCCACTTGTCTCTACACAGATACTTGTCTTCACAGAGCCACTTTTCTTCAACAAACTTGCGCTTAAACAAGTTCTTGTATTGATCGACTCTTTGTCCAGTTCAGATACTCGTTCTTCTCAACTACATGTTCATAACAATTTCTTGTTGAGAACAACTTCAAACAACCACTTGTTGAGAGGAGCTTCATAGCTTGAATAGCTTCTTGTCTTGACAGCAACTTCAATCTTCAACTTCTGTTACGATGACTGTAGATTCCTTTTCTTAATTAGCTGCTTCACCAAATCTTCCATTTCACATTAATGTCTGATCAGTCTTCTGTGATATGTTCCTCAAGTTGTTTGATCAATCTTCAACAATATGTTCCTCAAGTTGTCAGATCAATCTTCAGAGATCTGTTCCTCACTTTGTCTGATTAATCTTCAGAGATCTGTTCCTCAAGTTGTCTGATCAATCTCCAGATATCTGTTCCTCAGCTTGTCTGATCAATCTTCAGAGATCTGTTCCTCAACTTGTCTGGTCGATTCGAACTCTTTCATAACTTTGAGGTGAATTCATTGATTTGAGAGTTTAAATTTTGAGTGATTTTCCTAAACTAATAAAGAAAAGCTAGTTCTTTATATTTATTGAGTTTACTTGTCTACAATCCAGCTTATAACTTCATTTTTACTCTCTGGAACTTGGAAAAACAAACTGAGAACCGGATTCATAGAATCAACGACAGCTCGATATTTATCTTGACTGGCTTCATAGATGGTCTTTCTGCACAGATAATGCAAAAAGCTAAGTAATTTTATTATTGTTCTTAATTCAAAAGAGAAAATTTTTCACATATTTATATATTGTGAGGTATTCTAACAGTTTCTTTGGTGTTGGACCACAGACTTGGAATTTTATAACCCTAAAATGATATTTCTAAAGCAGTCGAGTGGTTATGGTGCACAGAGACTTTTTTAGAGCATCTCCAGAAAAATATTACAGTTTCTTTTGTCATAATTATTGAACACCATATATGTATTCTTTATTATTTACGCACATGCCTTAGATCAACTCGTAAGCTAATAAAAAATAATGATCTTCCAATCCTTATTAGGATAAAAAGCAATCATAGTGGCGTTGGTAGAATGTCTCCTTGTAATACAATAATAAAAGTGTGAAAATCATAATAAGCAATACTATAATAAGAAAAGCTTAACTTATTGACAGACAAAGAATGTAACGTACCCATTTCATTGGCTCAAATGAAGAAAACTTAGATGCAATCCAGAAACAAGCATTCAACCAGTCAATAGATCAAATAATATATAAGCGAATTTTACAAACAATTATGGCTTTGCATAATGACATACATATAGTCAATTACATAATCATTCCACACATGTTCTACACTAAAAGGCTTTCTCATCGTACTAATAAGACCAAACTTTGTTTACGGTTTCAACGTCCATTTGACGGGAAAGAATTCGTTAACGTCATTGTACCAAATGAATTCAGATCAAGACCAAGTAGCATTTCCATCGATGTTTCAGGCGTTCCTCTCAAGCTCTCAGCCCTTACTACATCAAGAAGACTATCCGGAAGCTGCAAAACGCCATTCAAGATCTGCATAATTGCACTCATGTTTGGTCTAATTAATTCAGCGTGATGTGAACACAACATACCGAGCTTCAAAACCAGTTCTATTTCTCCCTTGTTTTGTTCTTGCCTGATACTTTCCTCACACGCATCAAAAATTTTCCCATTTTCCCAAAGCTCTAAGATCCAATCGACAAGAACTTCTTCATTTTCCGCTACACGTCGCTCAATCAATCTTCTACCACAAACTACTTCAAGCATGACCAACCCAAAGGCGTAAACATCAGTGCTTGTGGTTGCTCTTCCTGTTCTTAGAAACTCAGGTGCGATATAACCCAACGTTCCAGCTACTCTCGATGTTTGAGGATCAAACCCCTGATCATACAACTTGGCTAGTCCGAAGTCTCCGAGCCTTGCATTCATTTCGTGGTCGAGTAGAACATTAGCCGGTTTGATATCTCGATGAATGATGATTTGTACCCATTCTTCATGTAGATATAGTAGAGCAGATGCAGTATCTTTAATGATTTTGAACCGTTGTTCCCAAGTGAGTCGTTCTTGATTCCCATTACGGTTTAGATACTTGTCGAGACTTCCATTAGGCATGAAGTCATAAACCAAGTAAAGATCCTCTCTATGCCTACAATATCCCAAAAGTCTGACTACATTTGGATGCCTCAAACGACCAATGGTTGATATCTCAGCTAAGAACTCACTCATCCCTTGTCTTGAATCATGTGAAGTTCGTTTAACAGCAATCTCTGCATCAGAACCCGGAAGCATTCCTTTATAAACTTGACCAAATCCTCCTTTCCCAAGAAGCTGTTTCTCTTTGAAGCCCTTTGTGGCTTTGAAAAGCTCCTTATATGCAAACCTATGAGGTCCATATTGAATCTCCCATTCCTCAAGAACCTCCTTAACCTTCTTATGCCTCAGATAAAAGACAAACCCAATACTCGAGGCGACCAAAGCAGCAAACATGGCCAAAGTTAAGCAGACCGCCAAAATTGTCCTTGTTCTATTAGATGCTACCTGCGGATAAGGAGGAATGATGGGGACTCGACCAAACTCCACTGGTGGACACACTTCTCCATCACTACCTATCATCATCAACATATAATGGAGTGCTCTAGTGGGACCCGTCGATGCCGTGAAACCAAGATACATCTCCTCTAAAAAGTATTGCGAGAGATCTCGGTTTAATGTCAAAAGTGGCCTCTTGGGAGGAATAATAAATTCAGCAGGACACAAAGTAACAGCGAGCTGTTTCTCTTGGTGACTATAAACGATTGAAAGCCGCATCACTTTTCCGCTGATCAATGAAAGATTTTTAAATTTTCCATCTTCATCATCATAATAACCAGCAGAAGCAGATCTAACAGATGTCATACCATTAATGTTAATCCCGACATGATTATCATCAATATCTCCAAACACTTCATCTTTATGTATATCTAATTCAATAGCTATCACATGGTTTGATGTTTTACCGTTGTTTGTTTCATTGAAAACTCCGAGATATCGGCTGGAGGAAGCTCCAGGAAGACCTCTTGTAGGAGAGAAAACGAAAGCCATACCGTGTGAGCCTTGCTGCTTATGCTCAGGGATAATCGCGAAGAAGAAGTTGATGCTGAAAGACTTATTCTTCATGTCAACGGATACGTTGTTGAAAGCTTGACCGTAAGAAAACATTGTGGTGTTCGTCAATACCAAGTAACTGTTTGCGTCAAAAACTGCAGATCCATCCAGAATATATTTTGCATGGGAATTGGATGTAGATAGATACAGAGTAAACAATAGGACATAAAGTATTTGTGAGAGTTTGAGTTTACTATACATGTTGATGTTCTTGTTCGTTTCTTTTTGCTTGATCTGGTATTTATTACACTAAGAATTAAGTCAGAAGTTCGAACATCTAATTAGGTCAAAAGTTAAAAGTGTAAAAGTATGGTTGAATACTCGGAACACATCGTTATAAATAAATAAACATATGTATTTAGTATTTATTTTACGCACATGGCTTTGATCAATTTATAAGATAATCTTAAAACCCTTATTAAATTAGTAGCACTATAGTGGGATTGTCTTAACGCGGTGGCAGACTCATGTTCGACGAAGGACTACTGATCTCAGTAGTATTAGTATTTACGCACATGTCTTATATTAACCCGTTGAGGATAAACAGTTTCCAATAGAGGGATTGGTGGAGTGTTATAATAAGAAAAGTGTGTAAAGCATAATAAGCAATACTATAAAAAGAAAAACTTATCTTATCTTCAATTAAAATTTGATCCACTTGGAAAAAGTTTGAAAATGAAAACCATTTTGATCAAGATAAATGTCCATATTTGAAGTTTGATATCAGAAAGTTGTAATATATATATATGGAATGTATTAAAATATAGATTTTAAGTAATTTGTGTTAACATTGCTTGAATTCTTGTCCGTCTAATAGTTATGATGATCTAGCTAATGATTCTAATATCAGGAGTTCGGTATTTTCACTACGATGAGTAGTCATTGTGTAGATTATAAGGAGATTTTAGATTGTGTATCGTATCTTGTCAATCAATGTTGATAAAGAAAAACACATGTTCTATCATTCAATGTTGTTGCCAATTTTGATTATTGAGATAGGACAAATAAGTTGTAGATACATTGAATAATAAATCTTCATCAAACTAAACTATTTTTATGGTATTAACGTCCATTTGACAAGAAAGAATTTGTAAAAGTCATTGTACCAAATGAATTTACATCAAGACCAAGTAGTATTTCCATTGATGTCTCAGGCATTGCTCTCAAGCTCTCAGCTCTTACAACATCAAGAAGCCTATCCGGAAGATGCAAAACACCATCCAGTATCTGCATGATCGCACTCATGTTTGGTCTTATTGATTCAACGTGATGCGAACACAACAAACCAAGCTTCAAAACCAGCTCAATTTCTCCCCTGTTTTGCTCTTGCCTGATACTTTCCTCAGATGCATCAAAAATTTTCCCATTTTCCCAAAGCTCTAGGACCCAATCCACAAGAACTTCTTCGCGTTTCTCTGCACGCCGCTCAATCACCCTTCTACCACAGACTACTTCAAGCATAACCAGCCCAAAAGCGTAAACATCAGTGCTTGTGGTTGCTCTTCCTGTTCTTAAAAATTCAGGTGCGATATACCCGAATGTTCCTGCTACTCTCGATGTTTGGGGATCAAATCCCTGATCATACAACTTCGCCAGTCCAAAATCCCCGAGCCTCGCATTCATTTCATGGTCGAGTAGAACATTAGCCGGTTTGATATCTCGATGAATGATTACTTGTACCCATTCTTGATGTAAGTGTAGCAGAGCAGATGCAACATCTTTGATGATCTTCAAACGTTGTTCCCAAGTGAGCCGTTCTTGATTTTCATTAGTGTTGCTATGGTTTAGATACTTTTCAAGACTTCCATTGGGCATAAAGTCATAAACCAAGTAGAGATGCTCTCTATGCCTGCTATATCCCAAAAGTCTGACCAGATTTGGATGTCTGAGACGACCAATGGTAGAAATCTCGGCTAGAAACTCGGTCCTCCCTTGTCTTGAATCATGAGAAGTTCGTTTCACAGCGATCTCTGTGTCGGAACCTGAAAGTGTTCCTTTATAGACTTGACCAAAACCTCCTTTTCCTATAAGTTGGTTCTCCTTGAAACCCTTTGTGGCATTGTAAAGCTCATTATAGGCAAACCAATGAGGTCCATACTGAATCTCCCATTCTTCAGGAACCTCCTTAACCTTCCTATGCCTAAAATAGAAAACTGAACCAATCCAGGAGGCGACAAACACAACGAACAAGGCCAACGTTAAGACGCCCGCTAGAATCAGCCTTGTTCTATCATGCGATTTCTTCGGATATGGAGGAAGGATGGGAACTTTGTCAAGATACCATTCTGGATAATCTGCTTGTAGAATAGGGGCCACAGCCAACATATAATGAAGTGCTCCAATGGATCCGGTTGATGCAGTGAAGCCATAATACATCTCCTCCATAAGATAAGGCGAGAGATCTTGGTTTAAAGACAAAAGCGGTTTCAGTGGTGGAAAACTCATATTAGCAGGGCTCAAAGTAACATTAAGCTGTTTATCAGGTTGACTATAAGCTATTGAAAGCCGCATTACTTCTCCGCTGATCAAAGAAAGGTTATAAAACTTTCCATCTTTATCATTATAGTAACCAGCAGGAGCAGAAATAATTGATTTCAAACCATTTATGTTAATCCCAACATGATTATCATCTTTATCTTCAAATTCTTCGTCTTTGTGTATGTCTAACTCAATAGCTATCACATGGTTTGATGTTTTACCGTTGTTTGTTTCATTGAATAATCCAAGGTACTGACCGGACGAAGCACTAGGAAAGCCTCTTGTAGGAGAGAGAACCAAAGCCATACCGTGTGAGCCTTGCTGCTTATTCTCAGGGACGATTCCAAAAAAGAAGTTGAAGGTGAAAGACTCATTCTTCAAGGGAAGTGTTTGGTTGTCGAACGCTTGACCATAGGAATGCTTTGTGGTGTTTGTTAGAAGCAAGAAACTGTAGTCGTTAAAATATGCAGATCCATCCAAGATAAATTTGCCATTGGAGTTGTAAGTAGATGAAAACAGAGTAAACAACAGAAGAAATAATTTTAATGAGTCCTTGAGTTCACGAGACATGTTCTGATTTTGTGTTTAGGTGAAGAATTTGATCAAATGTAATATTTATCATCCCAGTGAGAGTTAAGTAAGAACATAAAAGAATGCCAAAAGGGTCGAAAGTTGGGAACGAGCTTTCTTGTGTTGTTCCTTGTTATTCATATTAAAATGTATTTACTACACACATGGCCTAAATCAAGTCATAACGCGATTCAAAATGAAAGTCGTAAAGCAATTAGGAGAATAATAATCTAATCCTGGTAAAATTAAGAAATCAATTATCGTTTGGTTGGTAAAGCGTGTCCACTGACTTTCTAGGCAATAACCGAACAAAGCAAGTTTCAGAACCAAAGTAAAGTGAAGCTATATGTCACTAATCTTTCATGGTTTGGTCATTATAATCCTATAGTGTAATATACTTTACAACGCTCTATATAAAACGACAATTTTTTTGTTTTGGTCAATAAAACAATTTTTTTGATCTATTTGACTTTGAATAACCATAGAGGATTTCCAACTGAAATGTTCAGCAATACATTGACTAATGATGGATGTCCAAAATAGAACTTAAACCGTTTTTAGTGATGCCTTACTGATACAAAAACAACTGCTTAGCACTCAGACTGTTGTTATTGTGGAAGAAAGGGATTTGCAGAAGTAGACCAAGTCGCCTTTGTTCATATCTCAGGCTGCATTTTCTCAACCTCTTCTCGGATCGACTGAAACAGTGGGGTAGATAGGTATCGCTCTCCAAAGCTTGGAAAAACAACCTGAAAACCAAATTCATAGAATCATCCAGAGGTCAATATTTGATCAATATCTTTGCTAGCTTCATAGATTATCTTTCTACACAGATGATGCAAAAAGCTAAGTGACTTTATTGTTGGTTCTTTGGCATCAGATCACTGACTTGAGAGAATTTTATAATCCTAAAAGACATTCAAAAGCAATCTACAATGACTCCGCTACTGCATTTCTGTTTTCAAGACATTACACAAAAATCAAACTGAAAAGACTTACAGCTATGAGTTTCCCAGCATTCTCAGGTCTCTTTGCGACCCTCATTGCAGCCGCAGCAGCAGCTCCAGATGATATACCAACCTGAAAGAATTATTACTTTCATGTATACATCTTGTATAGTATCCACCATTCACATGAAAATGGAACTAAAATATCCGTGTGGTGCCCACTCAGATATCAGAAAAAATACAAAGAACTAACCATCAAGCCTTCCTTAAGAGCTAGTTGCTTTGCGGTTTCTATAGCTTCCTCACTTGAAATCTGGTAAGAAGCAAAAGGAAGATAGCAATTTAACATCCCAGTGAAGGTAATTGGTGAAGTTTAAATCCCAGGGACTGGAAAACTTATGCAATACCGGTATGACTTCATCCATAATTTTCTGATCCAAATTCTTAGGTATAAATCCAGCTCCAATACCTTGAATCTTGTGAGGTCCTGTGATCAGATACAAGAAAACATTAATATGTGAATATTAAATCATAGTTCAATAATACGAAAAAAAAATTACTGATTGTATAAACTATTGGTAAGCCTAACCTGGTTTGCCACCAGAAAGTATGTCGCTTTCAGTGGGTTCTATACCAATAACCTGATAAATGTAAATATCAAATAATTAAGTACACATTTAACTGCTTCAACGAACATACACTCTCTTGATAACACCTGCAAATTATACTCAGCTAAGTATATTGCTTCTACCTGCGCTTTGGGGTTTTTCTCTTTAATGTATCGACCAACACCAGTAATAGTTCCTCCAGTTCCAATTCCTGCAACAAATATATCCACCTTCCCCTTTGTATCTTCCCAGATCTCAGGACCAGTAGTCTCGTAATGAATCTGCATATTATGAATATAGCATAAAGTTGCAGTTAATTGAAAGTGACAAGAAGTGAAGAGGATCAGCCACTCGCTCTTTGCTTGCACAATTTAAGTGAAGTACAACTTCAGTTACACACGTGTGGGTATTCTCGGAAAAGTAAAAGCAGGGGAGTAGTGTGGCAAAATATACAACACAAACCTTTGGATTCGCGGGGTTGTCGAACTGTTGGAGCATGTAGGCATCAGGAGTGGTTTTCAAGATTTCTTCAGCCTTCTGAACTGCTCCAGTCATGCCTTTGGCTGGATCTGTCAATACAAGCTCAGCTCCAAATGCCTTTAAAAGAACCCTTCTTTCCATACTCATGGATGACGGCATTGTCAAGATAAGTCTATAGCCTCTTGAAGCAGCAATGAATGCTAAGCCAATACCCGTGTTTCCACTTGTAGGTTCCACAAGAACACTCTAGATAAGTGCAGTAAGGACATGGAGTCAGAAAGCTGACACAAATAGGAAGGACTAAATACCACAAATAACGGATTAGACTATACTATTTTTATCTCTGTAATAAGATAGTCTCATCCATAAGCCTTTATAAAAGAAAGATCAAGTTATGATATATACCTTTCCAGGTGTTATAAGTCCTTTTTGTTCAGCATCAGTAACCATACTGTACCCAATCCTGAAATTCATGAAACATACTTTTAGTATTGAAGGATCAACTAAAAACATATGAACAAGCTTAAAAAGACTCCAGCTACACACCTATCCTTGACACTGCAACATGGCTCCATGATCTCGAGTTTAGCAGCAATCTTCGCTCCACAACCCTTTGCTATACTATTCAAGTACACCATAGGAGTTTTCCCAATGAGCTGAATCAAGTTGGAATCAATAAGTGAAGTGTAAGTCCATTCTGACCCATTTGAGCTCAAGTAATCACAAAAGAAATCGAGTATACTCAAGTAAGATACAAACTAACAAGCGAAGCACATGTATCATACATAACATGCCACATCGATGAGAAAAGCTTCTGAGGTGCGTGCAGGAAAGAATCCATAGTTGACAATCCACATCAGCATGACAAATTTTGAAACTTTAAAGGATAATCACACTTTTGACATTCCCATTAGAGGAAAGCTAATTTGATCACCAATTTAACTTTGCTCTCTATAAAGTCCTTTAAATTTCATTGCTAAGAAGAAAATTTCATCTAACCTGAGATACATTCTCTGCGATGTTGAGTCCATCACCTCCAATCTCACGCTTAACGGCCTCACACACAACAGACGGATCTCGTTCCGACCCACTAGCAAAACATCGACTCTGTCTCTTCATAGAGAGAGCCATCGGAGAGAAATCGGAAGTAGACACATGAGTGGAGAAAGAAAGAGAAGATATATTCGGAGAGCATCTGAAATGACGCAGATCAGAAGAAGTCAACGAATTAAGGAGGGGGGCAGAAGAAAATGTGGCAGCCATGGATGTGGTGCAGCTTCGCTTTCCCAAAAGTGTAGACAGAACCTGAGAAGCGAGCTTAGCTTCGCGGTTAAACCTTGAAGCCATGAGCATCGCCATGATCGTACTTTTAAATTTCTCTCAGAAAAACGACGTCGATTGGATTTTCAGATGCGGTCCATTTTTATTCAAAGCTTTCGACTTTATAACATATGATCACGATGTCGGATATTATTTTGTTCTTGTCCTTTTTAATTAATTTTCTTTCCTTTAAAGTAGTTTAATTGAATTTTTTTAAGAAGAATTCTAAAATTTTAAGTTCAACCTCATTTTTTTCTGAATAATTTTGAAATGTGATCATTTTTTCTCAATACTTAGATAGACAAAACCATATATATCCTTATTATTGAAGTGGCAACAAAAATTGCATTTTTAAATGCTAATTCATAGTTACTTTTCTTTATTTTCAAATTCAGTATATCAAATATTTTTCAACAATTAAATTAACAAGATTTTCAATTTATAATTCAATCTCTCAACTGTTAAGAGAGCTCCTTGAAATTGAATTCACTATTTTTCTTAATTAAATTTTGATGGAAAAAGCTTATATAAGTATTTGGTGATACCTAATTAAGGGTTAGTCCACTAAAACAAAGAAGTCCATTAAGAATTTTAGCCCAAAAATCATATGGACGACATGCTCCACAGTGCGAGGTGAAACCTGACGGGTTAAAACGACATTTTTGATAAATGGTGAAGAATACGGGATTGATGAGCTAACACAGATCCAGCGGGCACAATCAATCACAGAATCAGCAGACTGAGTTGATTATAGAAAATGAGGCGATAAAAGAAAACTCGAATTCAATCAACATTTATAGTGATCAAATCAATAAGAATAAATATCCTGTATAAATAAAGGGATCAAAAATCGTAAATGTACGGAAGATAATACAAGAGTTCAATAATACATTCTCATTTGACACCAAAAAAAATGTTTTTTACTTGTATTTGTGGGTTCTTAAGTTACAAACTAATTTAAGTATTAAACTAATTGAAGTATCAACAACAGATAAAACAAAAGTTCTTATTTTAAAAAAAGTCAGAAAGAAAAGAGGCGCTTTAAACTTGATTCCCCTCTACGCCGCCAGCACCACGAGTCTCCGCGTCAGCAGTTCCTTTGGCAGCATAATCCTTAGGAACGGCGTCATCAGCGACCAGGTCCTTTGGATCAATAATTGCAGCAGTAGGATCATGAGGGGGAGAGGAACCTTCAATGAAGTAGCTGGCGGGATCGACCGGAGGAGTCTCAAGCGAGGTCTTGGCTCTAGGGAACAAATCCAGGAAAGGAAGTTCATTCACCACCAGATCAGGCTCTTCCTTGTATTGCGCTCTCGCCGCAGCAAGTTTTCCCAGAAGAGAGGCCCTTTCGTTAGTGGCGTTGAAGCCCCCGGATTCGAACTCCTCAATCAGCACGAGGTTAGATTCGAATTCACGAATATCAATGCTAACCTGCCACTCCTCCTCCTCTCGAGACCACTTCCCAGAAAAATGGTCAAGAACCTCACACCAACGAGCATCGAGTGCTTTCTTCTCCTCCTCCAGAGTGTGGACCGGAGCAGCAATGTCACTATTGCGAGACTTTAGGAGTTCAATCTCCCAGGACTTCAACTCTCTCTTCAAAAATGGTGGAAAGCTGTGAGGCGAGACCTTTTTTCTCCAACTTAAGAGACTTGATTCTCTCGCCAAAGCAAGCTCATTCGTCTTTGAGGGTCTCCTCAAGCTTGGACCTCAAAGCCCAGAGATCCTCGAACTTCTCACTAGAGAGAAAGTTCATGAGCTTGGTCTCCAAAGTGAAGACAACGTTTTTCATCTCGTTAGTCGCCTAAAAACGATGGGAATTCTATTAAAATTCATAAAATCCAAAGCAGAGAAAGATAAAGAGACAGAAAAATAGGATCACAAACCCGAGTTTGCAGTGCGAGAGCGGCCTCGAATTTACCCTGCTCATATATCTGGTTAACAAAGGCGACCTCATTTGTGTTCAAAAAGGCTAACATTCCGAGCAGATTCTCAGAAGGGCGTATCCCGGTATCAGCAGTAGAGGGGGCCAAGGGAAGTCCAGCCGAAGTCTCAGATTGCCTGTCACGATGCAAGCATTTTGTGAGAGGGACCACGTCAGAATCAGAAGTTGGTAGATGAGAGGCTGATACCTGAGAGGAAGCGCCAACCCCCTAAAGTTGGAGACTATCGTCTTGACCGGACTTATCCTCCTTAATAATTTTCTTCCTCTTATGAGCTGAAATAGGTATCTCAGTCAATCGGAGCAACCAAGAAGAGGATGAAGCGCCAACATAGACGGAAGACGCATAAGGTTGCTTAGCTGCGCACCGGAAGTCAATTAAAAAAAAGAGAGAAGAGAAAAACCACCGAGATAAGCAAAACTAACCAACAGGATCCCCTGGAATAAATTCCAAGGAAGGTAGACAACGCCTGATTCGAATCGCAGAAAAGGAATCCCAATGCACCTCGCTGTCTCTCAACTTATTCAAAATAGCGGACGTAGCGACAGTGAGATCAGGAGTGGGGTACTCTGCAAAACAAAAAAAAAGGTAAGGAACCAGGCGCGGTAAGAAAAACAGACAGGTATAAAAAAATATAAGTATAGTCAACCAAATTTATCTCTCTAGTTTTAAATAATATAATTGGGGTCAAATTACCATCGAGAACCTTCCGAGAACCGCGGTTAGAGATATACACGGTCTTGGAGTCCGGGTTCTGTTTGACGGTGTAAAAGGTAAGGAACTCGTAAACCCTAATTGAAACACCGGTCTCAGAACCTCGAACCAAAAGAGCGAGAACGACGCGAAGGAACGACAGACACATGTGGCGAAAGGAAAGATCTAGGGAATGAAGGACTGAAAAAAAGAGAACTAGGAATGAGGATTCGAAGATGGCAATCGGTGAAGTAGACGGCATAAGCACCAAGCCATCCCGACAGAGTATCTTCGGGAGACTGATCCTCTCCAGCCACCTGGGTAACAACACCCTCTAGAAAATTGTAGAGGCGTTGGAGTTCATCAAGTCCCGCGGTATTCAAACCTTGCGACTTCCTCCGCCTTGAAACCTCAGGCACAGCCAGTTGTCTCTGAGGGACATCGGAGATAGTCTCAGAGTCACCAGTAAAATCAGAGGAAGCGGAATGAGAAGTAAGCGGCCTAGTACTAGATTTGGCAACCATGAAATTTCAAGAAGAAAGAGTAGAACTAGAAGAAAAGCTCATACAAAGCGAAGCAGCGAATGCGATAAACGACTAAAAATATCAGGAAATAAGATGATTCGAATAACAAAAGAAACGAGAAGTACCTGTTAAAGGAAGTGGGCGGTGAAATAGCTGAAGCACGGAAAAGGAAAAGTTTTTAAACCCGCAATGACTCGTAACCGGGGGAACTGGTAATAATTA
Organism: Lepidium aucheri; assembly: GCA_900406435.1. NCBI lineage: Eukaryota > Viridiplantae > Streptophyta > Magnoliopsida > Brassicales > Brassicaceae > Lepidium > Lepidium aucheri. The sequence continues at coordinate 13,386 of OVBA01004774.1, forward strand.
AACTCCCAACAATCCAACCGTTAAAATCAAAAGAATTCTAAACGAACAGTTAAGATCGCCGTAAGGAGGAAAAGATAAGTCGGGCTAATAATCAATCTAGCTCAATGGTATAAACCCGGACGACCAAAAATTACCCCGCGTCATCCAGCAAAGGAGACGAAAGAGTCGAGCTAGAATCCAAAGCTGACAACGTAAGCCGAGATCCTCAAAATTTAGCACGCAAAACAAATTTGTCAAGCAAGATAAAGCGCAAACGACGAAGGAGATTTGAATAAATAAACAATAATCTCGTAGACAAAGACGAGGTGATCTCCACAAGCAAAATTGGCCAGAGAAAAATAATGATAATTAAAGTGTGCTTCAAAGAATGAAAAGACAAATAAACGATAAAAAGGCAAATCGCCTACCATTTCAAACTTAAACAAAATAATAATAGTAAATAAAATAATAGCCCAAAGAGTGCATACAACAACTAAAGTGTGAAATGAGCAAAAAACAAAGGCAATAAAAACTAAAATGAGTAAAAGAAGGAGATTTTTTCTAGATATCGCTCGAGCCGCCTCCCAAAGTGGGTAAAGGAACGCACCCAACATCATTGTCAAGACCTTCATTAGAGTTAGAGGGGACCTTCATTCACGCCCAGAGCTAAAATCAGACACCTCGTCGACGCCGTCCTCAAAGGCTTCAAGGGTAAGGTGATCCCTCTCAGCACTTGAAGAAAGAGAATCGGAGGAAGGAACCCTGGATTTCATCTCTTCAAAGAGACCAGAGCGGAGATCAACCCTTGACTTAACAATCTGGTAGTCGGAGTACTTCCTCAAGCGATCGAAATTGCTTCGGACCCCGGCGACGTACTTTTTGAACCTCTTCCTCAGTGTGCTGGATCTCTTCCGAACAGCTCGAGCCACCGCTCTCTCACGAGAAATCTTCCATGGATGGTGCTCAAGGGACAAGGTCTTCACCATGTAGTCAGCCTCGCGGTGAGTAAAAGCCAGCTTCTTTTTTGTACTGTCCACTTTGGCCCAAAGCTTGGCGATCTCAGCATCCAGAGCAATGACCGCATAGTTCAAAATTTGTATCGAGTCTGATGAAGCGTTGGAAGACGAACCCACCACATTCGGATTCGCACCCAATAAAGAGCCTGATTCAAAGCCACCAACTAACCTATTCAGCGCAGCCATAAACTAAAACAGGAAGGAGCAGTTACGAATACAGCAAAAAAGATATCAATGCGCAAAAAAGAGAAATTCGAAGTTACCGTTCCAAAGGTCCCTGCAAGCTCGATGTATGAATCCTTGGAATCCATAGACTCCAATGAGGGAAGCCTGTGGCCTCGAGGTACCATATGGTGGACAAGCTCAGATAACTTGACAGCATCCTCCATGATTGGGTGGTCGCGAGTGTGATTGAACGACCACAAATGACGAGGACTCCCGGAAGACAGACCTCGAGCGTTATGAGCTCGCTTGAATGGACGCTCACCACTAGAAAGTGAAGGATGAGGGCGAGCAGACTAAGCAAGGACCGGCTCCTTAACGCTCCTGTGTCCCACAGGAGGATTGCCTATCGAAATTGAGCCAGTAGTATCGAGAAGGACCTCAGAGTCACGAACTAGGGACACGCAAGAATCGTCACCCAGATGATGGTTCGATACGTCATCACGAATGGATGCCCCAGACTAACGTCGAGAATCTAAAGACAAAAAAAAGCAATCACAACTAGCAAGACAAGAGATAAAAGCCAAAAAGACAAAGCAATAACGACCAGTGAAACCAAAGGAAGGTGCGAAATTCCTCTAAAAGAAGAAAACTAACCGGCGCGCGCAGAAGAGCCATCCCAACCCAAATGACAGGGTGAAGGAGACTTGGCCGTGGGATACGTAAGAAGGATCACCGATGAGAAAGCATAGCGAATCCTATACCGGTTGAACGAGCTCTAGTGACAGCCGGCCTGCTTGTATTTCGCAACCAGAGTAGCAAATCCTTAGGCGACAAGACGGGGTCATGAGTAACTGCAAATCAGAAATAAGCTGTACGACATCAACATAAAACGCAAGATAAAAATGCTATACCAAAAGAAAGATATTAGACCGCAAGCAGAGTCACTAGATACCAACAACTGATCAGTGGGAAGATCCCAATCGATTCAGGGCAAAGCCTGAGGCAAAAAGACTTCTCAGACCAATCATCCTGACGAACCATGAGACCGTCGAGGAACTTACACTAGGGTTGGGATAAACATAAAAAATGGGTAGGGTCCCGCCCGGTGAACTAAAAAAAGTTGGAGAAAAACCCCTGGAGACAGCGTTTCACCGAACTCACGAGAAAGGACTAGAGAGGCAAGCATGAAATAGAGAAGATTTGGAACTACATGCTTAAAAGAAAGACCTAGTGAACTAAGGAGAAACAAAAGCGGTTCAGGAATAGGGAAAAAGAGGTGGCAATCATCGAAAAAAGAAGACAAAATCAAGCCATAACCCGGAAGAAAAGTAACCGAAGGTTGATAGCATCAGGAACCAGATGCCGGACATGAAACACCTCCAAATCCGTCACTAAAAAGTAAGGATGACGAGAAGAGGAAGTGACGGAGGCACCAACAGAATAACAATCTCTCTTCGAAGACCGTTCAGATCTAGTGGAAGAGCAGGCCTTAGATGAAGAGGGGTCTCCAAAAGAAGTACGGGGAGCCATTCGCGACAAGAGAAAAGGAAGTTGAGAAACGAGAAGAGAAAAGCAAGAGAGAAATAGCAGAGAAGAAAGACGGAGAAGTTGTCAGAAAGTTATGAGAGAAGAAGTTACCAGAAAAAAGGAAGATATAACAAAAAGGAAAAATCGTAAGAGCAAAGAAATATGAAAAGTCTCACCTTGAAAACCATGAAGTGCACGAGCTCAACTACAACTGTAGAGACGGTTTTTAAAAGAATAAAACCCAGAAAATCGGATGCTGAAAATGGTTAAGGAGGAAAGAAAATCGCGAGAAAAGGAACTAAAATCTTCTGTCAAATCTTTCAGATTCGACAAAGATTTGGGGGCCGATTGGTGATACCCAATTAAGGGTGAGCCCACTAAAACAAAAAAGCCCATTAAAAATCTCAGCCCAGAAGCCAGGCGGACTACGTGCTCCACGGTGCGAGGTGAAACCTGACGGGCTGAAATGACATTTATAATAATTGGTGAGAAATACGAGATTGACGAGGTAACGCAGATCTAGCGGGTAGAATCGATCACGGAATCAGCGGACTGAATTGATTACGGAAAATGATGCGATAAAAGGAAATTCGAATTCAATCAACATTTATGGAGATCAAATCAATCAGAATAAATATCATGTATAAATAAAGGGATCGAAAACCATAATGTACAGAAGATAATACAAGAGTTCAATAATACATTCTCATCTGACACCAAAAAAAAGTTTTCTACTTGTATTTATGGATTCTTAAGTTACAAACCAATTTAAGTATAAACAGTATTTAAAAAAAAATCATTTTTTTTTGGTCAACGACAATATTAATATTAGGCCACAATGATCGACCCATTAGCTAAATTTCTACATAAATTTTGTAGGCGATGAAACTCGATCTCTAGGTGCATGTGCGCTTACCTTTGAGTGGACTTACCACCGGTCACTAGAATAAAAACCTATTGCAAAAAACAAAAAATCCTTTTTAACATGATTTTCGAATCTTCTATAATAGATTAAAAAAGGATTTTAGACCGACAATAGAAACTTTTATGGATGTAATTATTTATTGATATAAGAAAAATAAATAATTTATTCAACCGGATTTTTTTAACAAGTTACAAAGCTTTATATCAAACATAGAGATAAGAATTTTTATTATTCGCGTACAAGTGACCAAACTGACCAAAAGCGAACGTGGAGAATGTGTTTTTTATTCATCCCTACCTATCTCATTAAGTGTCGCAAGAATCATTCCTCATATTTTTGTTCTTGTTCATATTTTCCCACATTTAATCTTATTTTTATCTTAAACATACGTTTTATTTTTGTAGTGTAAACAAGTGGTTATGTTTTAGTAATACTTGCTTAATCCACTAATTATAGAAGCTAATCTAAGTCCTAATACAAAACACGAGTACTCTAAAAGACCAGTTTTCTACACTCTATGGGCAAGCCTTTCAGATCTCTCCAAGGTAAATTTGTTTATCACTACCACAAGATCCAATGATTGGTTCATGAGGATGGAAGACAGACTCATTGACAGATCCAGTATGACCAGGAAGCTTGTACAGAATCCGCCTACTCGTCGTGTCCCATATATGAACCATTCGATCTGCACTACCTGCTGTGACTTTACTACCATCTGGAGACCACGCACATTTCAATAAGTTCTTCTCAAAGTTGTGTACATGCCCTTCAAAGATCTTTACATATCGGTTTTGTGGAGCATAAGGACGCATATCCCATACAAAGAGCTTACAATCCATGGCATTAGTGAGAAGGTAAGATCCGTCTGGACTTAAGCTCATACCGGTTATTGTATCTTGATGGCCTTCAAGGGTCATGATGGCTTCACCTTTCCTTAAATCCCATACTTTAACATCATTATCCACACCTCCAGTGAATATCTTATCTGCTGCATCAGAGAAACTCACAGCTGTGATTTGGTATTTATCAGGGAATGTTTGTATAGCTCCTCTCTGTCTCATGTCCCAAAGCTTTGCAGTTCCATCATCAGATCCACTAACTATAAGTGGTAACCCTCGACGTGAAGGACAACAGGAATTCACAAATGAGGAATGTTCAGCCATTTTCTTGACTTGTTTCCCAGTTTCAACATCCCAAGCTCTTACGGTTTTGTCAGGACTAGCTGATACAACCTGAGAGCCATCACTTGTCCAATGAAGATCGAGTATAGCGTTCTTATGACCTTTCAAAACCATAAAGTTCTTGCAGTCTCCATGAACTCTCCAAAGAAAGATTTCTCTATCGTGAGATCCAGAAGCGATTACAGTTCCAGTAGGGTTGAATTTCATAGTATAGATAGCACTTTGATGTCCAGTTAGCAACATAATAGGCGCTTCCAAACTCGAAGTCCGTTGCTTTCCACTGGGGCCATTAGACCAATCCATTGGCTTTGGACCAGACAAAGCATCCTCATTTTCTCTTTTCACAATATCCATCTTAGCTCTGACGTGTATGCAATCGGAAACGAAACCTATATCTACAAGAAAACAATTTGCAAACTGATTAAATATACGCAAAGCAGTGAGATATAAAGATTTGTTGTAAAGAATCAAAAATGCTTGCTCCTTCATATTGACTCCATCTTATGTTTGATCACAATCGAAAATTAAGAAAATGACATTGGCTCCGTCTACAAAAACCTCACCGATCGATATACACAAAACAGAGTTTCACGTTGAAAGAAATTACGTACCTTTCGGGTGCTAGAGAATTGCCATAAACGATCTCTCTGGTCGTTTGCAATAATCAATAGAACCCTAAAAGCAGAGAGATTGCTGAAGCCTGAAGGAAAAAGAAAAAAAAAATCGTAGCTTCTAGATAGTAGTAGCACACAACTTCGCCGGCAAGACTTTTGGGTTATATCAACGAGATCCAAGATTTAAGAGTATTATCAAAGAAAAACCCAACAAATTTTATTGTTCAAAATTACCTCAAACACAACAGCCCATTACATGGCCCAATAAAAGGCATATAATTGGGCCGGCCCGGCTCAACGAATCGGGGTCCATGATGATTGGTTCAAAAAGTATGTAGAAACGGTCTTTCCAAATCATTCGGTTAAACAATATTGGAGGTTGCAATATTGCTTGCATGTTCTTTTTGAAAATGTACAGTATCGCTGGATTGCATATTCATGTATCACAATCGGATGCTGCTTTGTGGTTATATATCTTATGGGGACAAAAGTGAAAGTTGATGAATTTCCCTTGAACGGGTCAATGTATTCACATGCTAATATAGCCAAAGAAGTTACAGACGGTTACACAAAATCAGGGATTACATTGGACTAAATCTAAATAAGTTACTAACAGAATATTCTTATATTCTATCACCCTCCCGCAGTGAAAGCGTCGGGAGTCCTGACGGTTAAACTGGAGCGAAACTCGTTGAATAATGATGTTGGTAATCCCTTGGTAAAGATGTCTGCATACTGAAGTGATGATGGTACGTGGATGACCTTAACGTCTCCAATGGCAACTTTTTCTCGAACAAAATGGACATCTAATTCGACGTGCTTTGTTCGTTGGTGTTTGACTGGATTCGTTGCTAGATATACTGAGCTGATATTATCACAATAGACTATGGATGCTTTCGTGATTGGACAATGAAGCTCAAGCATGAGATTGCGCAACCAACACAATTCAGCTATAGTATTCGCAACTCCTTTATATTCAGCTTCTGAACTTGATCTCGATACAGTGGGTTGTCTTTTTGCTGACCACGAAACTAGATTAGGACCAAGGAAAACACAATACCCTGATGTAGATCTTCTTGTGTCTAGACATCCTGCCCAATCGGCATCGGAATATGCCGTTAAACCTGTAACAGAGCCTTTGACAAGCTGCAGTCCGTGAGATATGGTACCTTTGACGTAACGTATGATGCGCTTCAGAGCATGGAGATGTGGTTGTCGTGGGTCATGCATATACAAGCAAATCTGATGCACTGCATAAGATATATCTGGTCTTGTGAACGTTAAGTACTGGAGAGCACCAGCGAGACTTATGAGGCATATTATACAGAGCCAAGGTGTGTATATCTGCACAGTTCTTTAAATTGTCGATTTTAACAAGAGATTTGTACAGTTTATGAATCTTTATATGCATTTTTGCTGTTTAAAGGATGAGGATAGACTTGACAAAAACTACTCTAACGAGAATCCCATGGCTCTATTGGTTCCGGAGACTTCTATACTATCAAGTCGCTACAGTTTACCTTCTCACTCGATTAGTATTGAATGTATCACAAGTTGAGTTTCAGCTTTATTTCTTGCTTCTGTTCATGGTCACATTGGGTTAAATTCTCAGACCAAATGTTGCATTCAATCTTTCTCAGGCATATCTTGCGTTCTTCGTTATCAATGATTTGCAAATGGATCAATCCGCTAAAGCTTTGGTAATACTTCTAATAAGCTTTTTGTTTCCTTTGTGATATGATCATTTTAGTTCCATGTTATTTTACTCTCTCATCAATTGTTATATTCTTCAGGTTCCTGCAATTATCTATATCTGCAGCTTTGTTGTATCGGTTCTGCTTCAGGTTCCAAATTTTTAATCACATGTCAAAAGCTTCTCTATGTCCTCTGTTTCGTTTATTTAACTACAACTATTATAGGAGATTGCATGGAATGGGAGACGCTTAAAGGCATATTATACAGCTGGTGGTATCATTTGGATATTCTGTGGTGCAGCAATCCTTCTATTGCCTAGAGACATAAGTTCTTTCATGTATGCAATATCCATCTTTATTGGCATTGCAAGTGCATTGATAATGGTATAATTCTTCTTAACCACTCACTTTGATACCACCATTGGTATTAGACCATGCCTACATCCATCGACTATACATCTCCACAAGTTACAGCAATCAGTATGCAGAGTGTGTTGGTTGGTGCAGAAGTCAATGGATGTGCATTTGTCTATGGTTCCTTAAGCTTCTTAGAGAAAATGTCTTGTGGGCTTGCTCTTTATGTTCTTCAATCACACCAAAGTAAGCTCCTTTGTTGGCATCAATTAACCACATTCAAGGACCAGATTAAAGCTTTAGTTTTTAGTTTTGCAGGTACTTCACTTAGAACCCAACTAAGCAACAACCAACAAAGTGCATATCTTTCGGTTACAAGATATGGTTTAGGACTTGTTCCTGTATTGTGTTCGTTTGTTGGTGTTGCTGTAACATTCTTTATGGATCTCGACGATGCTGGATCACTATCTAAGCCTCTGTTTGAGCCGTTACTTGAGTAACAAGACGATCTTTTTTGCGGTTAATATTCGATTTTGTTTGAATTTTTGGTCAGCCTTGTAAATGTGAAACAAAACAATGTGTTAACAATTCTGGTTTGCAAATATGTTATTGTTTGTCTGAAAATTTGGACCTTGTTTACTCCAAAACCATCAAAACTCATGTTCTCTTCAAGCTACCTGAAATTGTTTTGGATAAGACCTAATAAATCCTTTGATGGGCTTCTTATGTGCTTACTTTTGGGCTTCTTATGTAAGCCATAATTTAAAACTTTTCCAAAAAATAACTTTTTTTTTCATTTCTGAAAATTAGTCGTCTTCTTCTTCGGCTAGAAACCCTAAATTTTGGGATCAAATGCCCATTTGCCCTTAATGAGAAGAAAAAATGCTTCATGCCCTTCATTAATTCTTCATGCCCTTTCCTACTTAAGATAATATGCAATTCCAATTTTAACCTTCATTAAATATATTATTTTATACTCAATTAAATTATATGACTAAATTTTATTTAAAAAATAGAAAAATATCACATTATTCTCTTTCTTCTTCGTGCTCTCATTCTCCACCATTATTAGTAAAGCTTCATAAATTATGTTCCTTCATTTTAAAGCTATTAATATCATTTTTCCTCTAAAACATGTTAAATTGTTTCAAATTCAATGAGTTTAGAAGTTAGTTAAGGTATAAACAGCTTATATTCGTTCAGAAAATAAATATTAGATTTGAGATTTTGTAGATTTAAAAAAAAAATTGGTAATTGACTTGCGCTTCTAATAGATTATCATCGAGTTGGGTAGGCAATGTTCAGAGCGAATTCATTTATTACTTGTTTTTCATGATTATTCAGATCGACAAAAAAAATTATAATTCACGGATCTATACAATTTGGTAAAACTTGGTATAA
>OVBA01004775.1:0-22240 GCA_900406435.1 Lepidium aucheri
TAGAAAATATTTTAAATTATTATAAAGATATTCACATAGATAAATTATTAACAACGTACCTTAAAATCACAAAAAACCATATCAATCCTTTGAACATGTATTTTAGTGTATATTTTCTAGAGTTTTAAAATTTGAACTTTAATACTCCAGGTTTATTTGTTTAATGTTTTTTAAAAAAATAGAAAAATACACGATGAAGAAAAACAAAAATGTGAGAAAAAAAAGAGTACAAAAATCTTTGGTGTTGTTAAATTTGTCTTGAGATATTTCTTATATAGACTTCAATTAATATTTTTGTTCTATTGATTTCCCTTCAATGTAAGGTATTTGGATTTGGATTAGGAATATTTCAATAAAATACTTTTCTGTTGTTTTCTGTTGTGTTGAACAATAATATTTAAATCAAGGTTCTTATAAAAATACAAACAAAAATTATTTGTTAAAATAAACAAACTCATCCGAAGATTCTTATTAAATCCAAACAAAAAAAATATTTTGAAAACAATAAAAAAATCTTAATTGGTTAAAGATTTTTTTAAAAACCAACGAAAATCAAATTTTAATTGGTTAGAGATTTTATTTTAAATGGACAAAAATAAAATTTTAATTGGTTAAGGTTTCTTTTTTTAACAAACGAAATTCAAATCTTAATTGGTAAGAAATTCCTTTAAAAATTAATAAAAATCAAATCTTAATTGGTTAATGTCTCCTTTTTAAGTGTATGTTTTTATTGAAATCCATTAAAAACAAACAATTCTTTTTTAAAAATAATCTTATCTAAAAAAGGTAAATTAATTAGTTTAAATAAATTAACCAATCAAAACAAATTTAGAGACTTTAAATCTAATTATTGAATTAGATATAAGGTATTTGGTTAATTATTGAATTAATGTTATTATCATAGTTTACTAAACAAAATCTGTTTAATTAAGAATCTTATCATAATCTTAACTAACTTATTTGTTAATATTAATTACAACTAACGAAATCAAGTTAAGGTTCAAAAATACAACCAACCAAATTAAGGTTCAAAAAAGTGACCAAATCATAAACAAAATCTCTATTAACGAAATAAAAAAAATTATTGCTACAAAGACATAAAGATAAGACCAAATCATATGACAAATTATTTAAACAAATATTAGTCACACAAATTAGTTAGTTAAAATAAATCGACCAATTAAAACAAATCTAAAATTTAAAATATCTATTATTTTATTATAAAGATACAAAAAATCTTATTGTTACGGTTTATTATAATAGAGATATAAGTTTTAAAAAATTATATTAAAATTAAAACAAATTAATAATATCATGTAGATAAAGATATTGATAAGAATTAGTTAAAGGATTTTATCAAATATTCTCAAGAGATAATTTTTTTAAATTATTATAAAATATATGAATCTATTAACATTACAATTTTATTATATGTAGAGATTTGTACTAAGAATATCTTAATACTATATTTTTTTTGTTTTTTATTCTGATAACCAATAATATTTAAATTAAGATTCTTATCAAAATCCAAAAAAAACTTATTTGTTAAAACAAACAAAATCATATTAAGGTTCTTATCAAAATCTCAACAAAATATATTTTTTAAAAAACCAACAAAAATCAAATCTTAATTTGTTAAAAATTTCTTTTTTAAACCAACAAAAATCAAATTTTAATTAGCCATTCTATACGAACAAAAATCAAATCTTAATTGGTTAAAATATTATTTTTAATAAACAAAATTCAAATCTTAATTGGTTAGAGATATTCATTTCTCAATCAACGAAAATCAAATCTTAAATACTTAAATTTTCTCTTTTTAATTATATGTTTTTATTGAAAACAAATCAAAAGAAATAATTAGTTTTTAAAAATAATCTTACCTAAACAAAAAGACAAATTAATGAGTTTAAACAAATCGATCATTCAAAACAAATCAAGAGATTTAAAATCTTTATTATATTATTACAAAGACACAAAAAATATTATTGCGACAGTTTTATTATAATAGATATATCAATTAATAAAAAATATTTTACATTATTATAAAAGTATTCACATGAATAAATTATTAATAGTATACCTTAAAATCTTAAAGAAGCATATCAATCGTTTGACTATGTTTTTTTTGGTGTATACCTTCAAAAGGTTTAGAATTTTGACTTTAACCTCCAAGTTTCTTTGCTAGGTTTCAATAAAGAAATTTTAGAGTAAGACATGATAAAGAAGCAATAATCGAGAGAAAAAGGATGTCAATTTTGTTGGTATTATTAAATTTGTCTCGGGATGTCTCTTATATAGACTTTGATTAAATTTATATTCTGTTAGGATTAGTAATATTTTTTGTTTAATTTTCCCTACATATAAAGTATTTAATTAACTAATGAGTTAATGTTCTTATCATAATTTAACAAACAAACGAAATCTGTTTAATTAAAGATCTTATCATAATCTTAGCAAACTTATTTTCTTGTAAAAACTTAGAAAAAACGTTGTTGATTTAAAATTCAACAAATCAAATCAAATAATGAAAATTTATTGCCACAAAAAAACAAAGATACAACCGAATCATTTGATAAATTATCTAAACAAATTTTATTCAGACAAATTAATTATCTAATACAAATGGACCAATCATAGATTTTAAATCTCTATTATATTATTATAAATAATACAGATAATACAATGCTACGGTTTTATTATAATATAGATTAGAAAATATTTTAATTATTATAAAATATACAAATATATAAAATATTAAGAACATACTTTAGAATCACAAAGAACATATCAATGGTTTGACCACACTCTTTAGTATATACTCTCCAGAGCCTTAAAATCTTAAATTTAATTCTCTAATTTTCTTTGCAGGGTCTCAATGAAGAAATTTCTGAAAAATACGTGATTAAAAGAATCAAAAATCGAGAAAAAAGACTTATCGCTGTGAGAAAGAAATCTCGAATCGTTTGAGAATTATGATAATTTTCTTAGGGTGGGTCTTAAATAGATCTTGTTTATTAGTTTATTAGGAGGATTGTTTGTAATAGAATAGTTTCAAAGATAATCTCAAGGTAGGTGAGATAGTCTCAAAGTAGAGGAGATGTGATAATAATAATCAGAACATAATTAATTAATTAATAATATTTAATCTAGATAATAATAATTAATTAATTAATTATAGAATCTTATCAGAATATAATTGTGTGACAAATATTATGTGATAATATTTCCTAGTAACAATACAACCTAGTCCAAAACAGAAAATATAACACGGTATTTAAGTTAATGCTACGCATTTATTATATAAGAGATGTCAAGTATATTTATAATTAAGTAATTAATAAATTTACCCATACAAATCAAACCATAAATAAATAAATAAAACAAACAAATATTACTTAACTCGTGCATAGCACGGGACATCATCTAGTTAATACATGATAAACTGATAGAGACATTAAAACAATATTTTGAAACATCCTTGCAAATGACTTTTTCAAATAATCGTTTATGTTGAAGGTGGATCAGAAATCTTACTTCGGCCCACGAGAACAATCAATAACCAGCAAATTATTAAGTTCTGAACTTGGCTAGGAGTCATTCCGGCTCTCGATTGAAAACTCGGAAAGATCCCTATTCGGTGGATTGCGGAACGAGAAGGAAGGCATCTCGTCGCTAAAGACAAAAAAAGTTTTTCTGTTTCGGATAAGGAAAACTTCCAAAGATCTAGCAAAAATCTTTCTATTTATTTGCAAATCTAAACAAATGTAATATTTCCGATTTTTAAGGAGTTGTAACCGCCACTATGATTTATAAATATGAGTGGAAGTCCTTGAAAAGAGGATCTTCTTTTTGGGCCACTTGGAGTTAAAAGCAATAAGAATTAAACCCGATCATCTCTAGCTCGAGCAATCTGTTCTCTTCTATCTGAGTTCGATCTGAAATCTTGCCCGTCCTCCCTCTAATTTAAATTAGAGCTTGATTTAGAACAAGTTGTGCTAAATCCTGCTCAAACGGTTAGTGCCATCTGTGGGGAAGACTTCGTAGAATTTCATAACCCAAGAGAAAAAAGAAATCGCCGAAAAGCAAAGAATGACGAAAAACGACGCTGCATTCCATTCCCCAGAAAGGACAACTCCGGAGCAGACAGACCTAGCTCGAGGATCACCTATGAACTCTGTTCAGACCCATGAGAACCATCGTGAACCAACTCGGGAAGTTACAGAGCTCCCAAGACCTCCGAAAGAGCCGCCATCACTCGAGGTGATGATACAGAACTTGCTAGCACTACAAGAAGCAGCAGATAAGAAGAACACGGAGCAATTCAAGCGTCTCGAAGCAAGAGATAGAGCTAGCCATGACAACTTGCAGCCCACACAAAACAACCATCAGAGCGACAAAGTACTCGCCAGCGTACAGAGGAATCTGTTCGATCAGACTCCAAGTCTGCAAGTCTACCAAACTGCGGAGCAAAGCCAGATCCCAACTTAGCTTGTTTCAACACAGCCAATCACAGCAACTGCGGACAGTGCAACTATTTTTAGGATGATGGAAGAGATGAAATCACAATTCCATCAGACGACCAGCTCGACCCTAGAGATTGGCCAGATCCTGGCCTAAGCACGAAACTCCCTATTCTCTCTGAGAATGAGAAGGGTCCCCGTAAACCAAGGACCGAGACTATCCTGCCCATCATACGGTGGAACAATAATTCATGAATGTTATGATGGGGGTACGAATTACCACCTAGACCAAGAAGACACGGCATATTGTCAACTTTTTGCTGAAAACTTGACTGGAAATGCGCTGGTATGGTTCACAAAGCTGCCAATGGGTTCAATTGAAGGCTTCAATCAACTAGCCGAGCTATTCATGAAACATTATGCAATAAACGTTAACCAAGACACTTCCACGGCCGAGCTACAATCCTTGAAGCAAGGTGTCGATGAGACTTTGAAGTCGTACCTCGAGTTCTTCCAGAGAATAATGACAAAAGCTAAGGTCAACAACGACATGGCCATCGAAGCACTAAGACCCAGAATGGTTAGTGATAAACCCCTGCGAGGAGACCTCTTTGTGAACTGACCAACTACGATATCAGATGCCTTATGCAGAGCAGCGAGGCATTTCGAATATATTGAAGAGAAACAAACTCTCGCAAAAACTTAAAAGGTTCAACACGAGTCTGGAAAAAAAGGAACCAAAAGAGGAATACCAGGAACAGAGACAACATAGCAATAGGGGAAGAGCAAACAGAGCTACAACATTTTAAGTCGGCGAGACGACTGGCCTGGCTTGAAAGAAATCTTGGAATAACTCTAATAACCAAGACGAGTACAACACCTTTCATGATCGGGCCAGTCACTCGACCTCGAAATGTAAGCAGCTCCAGGAGCTACTCGCTGAAAAGTTCAACAGAGGCGAGTTAAGCATCTTGGACGAGGAAACTCAGCGTTTTCGATTGTAAAAGCAAAAGAAGGCCGAGTTATGAGAGGCACCTATCATCATAGGCGGCCATAAACTTAGCAGACATTGAAAAAACAAATTATTATAGTCAATAAACACCCTAAATAATCAATCACTTGAGTTAGGGACAAAAATCGTCTAAAAATGGTTCAGTTAAACATTTCATCAAACACTTTCTCGTGCTTAAATGTCTAAACTCAAATTTTAATGATCAGAATGAAATAAGCATAAAGAACACCAAATGAGAAGAGATCTAAACTTATCTAACCTTAAGCAACCTAGAAATCTAAGATCCACATTACTCTAACCCATTTTATCAAGAACCCCAAGAAATCTACTCGGAAATCATCATTAGATGCAAAAACCCAGAAAATAAAATAGAGAACATAATTAGAAAGATGAGAAAGAGATGAACAAGATTAGATAGAAAGTAGAAATTGCATAGAATAAGTTTAAAGAACAAGGTTCACATTTAGAATTACAAAAGAGCATATTTTCTAAGTGATCTTTCCTCGAACATGGACAAAAGGGTTTCTGTGTCATAATAGCGGTATTTATACTCCTCTTTACATAAACCTAAAAATTCAAATTAAAAGTTAACAAAATAGTCCAGAAGTTTTCATCTCGACTATGTTGGTCGAGTCATACGTCGAATCGGGTAAGGTGGCTCTGTTTGTTGTCCAACTCGATCAAACTAGTCGAGTTCTAGGTTGAGTCATGTAATCCAGCCGCATTCATGCTTTCTTTCAGCTCCAAATCGTATCTCATATCCAAGTCTAGCCATGCTGTTCCACTTCCAAAATGGTCTCCAAAACATCCAAATGTATCTGATAGCAACTGTAAATGCAAAGATGTATGCAATGTTAATGCAAAAATACTAAGTATGGAAATGTAAAAATTACTCTATATGGTATGCACAAGTGATGGAATCAAGCAAAATGGTGATAAATGGCAGCCCAAAGCTAGTTTAAATGCACACATATCAACCTCCTCAAACTTAGTATTTGCTTGCACTCAAACAATAAATAGAACCAAGATGGAAGAGAGGTTAGAAATAGGGATTCAGAACCAAAACAAGCTGATCCAAACGATAGACTCAATGTCCATGTTAGCAGCTTTGAGATGGGAAGGGAGCAAGTCCTACTTAGAAACCTTAGCCATACTCATCACTAGTCAATCCAAATTCAGCTTCAACCTACACATGCATTCAAATCTGACATTCCTTTTAACATTCATTAAAGAGAACCATGAATTAAGTTATGCACATCCAATGAACTCATTTGGTTAAAAGTATGGTCTAAGAGACAAGGATGGTCTCTTCACAAAAGGGAGACAATCGAAGAAGTAGGTGTAATAGAAGTGCTCAAAGAAAAGCTTGGAAATGGCAATACAAAAGCAGAAGACATAGGTTGATTTAAGATGGATATGTATTTGCTTTGCTTGTAAGTCAAGAGTTTGAGTGATGGCCTGAAAAAAGTAAACAACGCAGATGGGTAAGTTTGGATCAGGCTAGAGAAGTATGTCAAAATTAATAGATGAGAGAAGCTCTTGAAGCATTCGTTATTCTGAAATGTCACACCGACCACGAAAGTGAAAATTGAATTCAATACTCAAAAGCAGAACAATGGTTACATATAGTGGAACAAAGCTCTTTACTTTGTAACACTCTACATGTAATTGAAGCTTCATAGAAAATTCATTTGGTCAAAGATCTTTCTGTCTCTGAGAAATGTGAAAAAGTTTTGGTTATTATTTTGTCTTTCTAGTTTTAGTCATTCTTTTGTATTTGATGATTAATTCATTCTTTAGTCTGAATAAAACGCTAGATAGGTTCTCTTCTAAGAAACTTCTACTTAATTTAATCACATGTTTGTTTCATGATCTTATGCCTAGTATCTGCATTGGACTTTTACTGCATAATCTAAGTTTTTATTTAAAAAAAACTACACTTGTTAATGCTCTCAAAGAAAAATTCAATTGTAAGATGTTTGATGATCTGATGAAGATTAAGGCTCAACGACTTTGAATCTAGGCCCAACATGTATACTAATGGGCCTGGAATTTATACTCAACAGTTTTGGTTAAACCCTAGGACATAAGATAAACCCTGAATTTCAGATCTCTCAGGCGCGCGAACGGACGCTTGATCTGATTCGTACAAATCTCATCTTATTAATTTTGATGACATTTTTCTCTGTCGGATTTTAAGCTCTATACCTTTGAAATGGCTGATTCGGGTGCTGAACCTAGTGGTACTTCTTCGGGTGCTGAACCTAGTGGTACTTCTTCGGGTGCTGAACCTAGTGGTTCTTCTTCGGTCTCCGATGAGAACGCTAACCAGATTCAGCCGCTCCGGATGCCAACCATCGAGGAGATCCGAGCCCAAGAGGTTTGGAATAACTGCGCCGTTCGCAGTATAACTAGTGGAGTCATGGGTTTGTTCCAGTCTCTCTCTCTCTCTCTCAATCTATATTAATTCTTTGCTCCTGATTTTGGAATCATTTTGTTCTCCTTAGTGAGCTTGGTTTATCTGAGTCCACGCTATAAACGAGAATGGTCGTTGGACAGTTATTCGTGAGTAGACTTTTAGTATCTCGTTAATCTGTTCAGTGAAAAAGCGAATAAAAATTTCCATTGCATAGTTGGGTGGAAATATGAAATACTGAAATGAATTCTACTTAGACTTGGAGAAAGTGTTTGGCTTTTTGAATGTGGATATAATTCTGAGCTGGTTATTGAGCACTTATAGTTGGGTTTGGTTAGGTGAATTGTTATGTATATTCTTCTATATAGCAAGTAATATAAATGCTCGGCTGTAACAGAATGTAGCCACCTGAGAATATATTCAATTGTTTTACTCTGTGAATAATATGTAGGAGGAGGCCTCGGGTTGATGATGGGTTTGTTCTTGGGGGCACTGGACAACCCGATAACCAATGACACAATGACTGGTAGGCAGCAGTTTATACACACAGCAAAACAGATGGGCCAAAGGAGTTGGAATTCCTGTAAGACCTTTGCGATTATGGGTTTGGTTTTCTCAGCAGCTGAATGTGTTATCGAGAAGGTAAAGTAATGTATCATTAAATTACACAAACAAGAAACTCCGCTACTAACTCCTGATCATAACTTCAATACCTTATTGCCCCACTTATGTCCATTTACCTCTTCGAAAAAGGCAAGGGCGAAGCATGACACGACAAACACTGCTGTAGCTGGATGTGTGACTGGTGGTTCCATGTCCGCTCGAGGTAAATATCTATTGATTTCTTTCCATTGAATGTAAACGTTAGAGTTCTAATATCAGAGTCTCGTAGATGCTTTGGTTTCTCTGATATTGAGTTAAGAATTGATATTGTCTCAGGTGGGCCAAAAGCTGCGTGTATAGGTTGCGCTGGCTTTGCAACTTTCTCTGTTCTCATTGAGAAGTTCTTTGATAGGCATACATAAACCAAATGAGATATCTAACAAATGCAATTGCTGAGATTTTTTCGCTGCTTCTTTTTTGTGATAGTGATACAGTTCATAACCTGAGCACAAGAAGAGAAACTAGAATTACACTTTCAAACATAGAATAAGCGAGGCTTGTATTGATTTAATATGGTGAAACATTGTTTTTATTTATCATAGATTTCATTACACTTGAGTGCTCCATTATTTAAGTGTTCACAGATATTATGGAGCTTCTCTCTGCACAAAATTTTCAGTTATAAGAGTCCGAAAGGTTTCTTCTTGTTCTTGTATCAGTATTGTTGACAGAGACCTTAAGACTGATATCTATAAACCAGACTCATAATCTGAAAAAAATATTACAATTAGGTGGCCAAACAAATACATTGTCAACTGAGCTATATACGAAGAAAAACTGTCTTTGAATGTGAGACAGTAGAAGTAACTTCACTACACTGATTTACATTTGTGGACAAGTATAGTTACTTACCAATTTGGATTTGGATTTGGTTCGAAAGGGTTACGGTATACAAGTCACCTAACAATGGGGAAGTAATGTTCTCGGATCATTAAAATCGATCCTAAGCTGTATGAGCGGTGTACTTGCGCTATGAGTATATGCGTATTCTTCTCTGCTGAATCTATCAACAACAATGATGATTCAACTTCTCTTTTGGATAGGCATCTCTTGTATGGTCTGAACCCACTTGAATTCTTCTCCAAATTCTCTGAAACTTCTGTAACTGAGCCAAAGGTATTATTAGAACCGGTACAAGACGTTTCCCATACCCCAAGAGATAAATCAGTATTCACATGTATTGAATCAACGTGCACGGTAGAATTCATGATCTCCGAGTAGTGACTCTCTTCACGGGCCATTGATTTAAGATTACCATCATTTCTGTAAGAAGCTGCTTTGTGCCACAAGCAGCATCATCTTTGAGGGATTGCTTAGATGTTGCGTAATCATTCCTTTTATCAAAGGAAGTAGCAGCAATGCACTGGGTGTTGTTAGTAGACGAATTAGGTGAAGAGCATCCGTTGATTTGATCCTCTGGACCAAATGATGATAGGACTGAGGTCGGAGAATTTGTTCATTTGTCCATAGCTGACAAATTAGATGGGGGAGACAGAGAATAAGGAACAGGAGATTTCCGAGGATAAGGACGTGCTGGTCTTCTCTTTGGGCGAGGCGGCGGGATCGCAATCGCTTCAGCCGATCCTTCACTTCTATTGTCAGCTTCCTGAGCTATCTGTAATGGGATAGACAACAAAACTGTCAGATTACAAACTAACTACATCAGTAATAATGATGTTTTTAGAACATGTAAACACACAGAACCTTGGAGAAAAACTTTTGTGCATGGCTTCGTACTTGTACAGCAGTTTTAGTACCTATATGTTCTGCAGCAAAAGCAAAACTAAGGTTCTTCAGAACTTTACCTAGCTAAAGGAATGTGTTATATTAAAGTAAAAAATCAAGACCCAAGAACTAGTAATACCTTCGATTTGACGCCAACCACGACCATAGAGCTTTATAGCTTGAAGAAACTTCTCATCCTCTTCCTCACTCCACTTTTCCCTCTGCTTAGTCCCTGTGTACGGTTCCCTTACCTTCAAAAACAATTCACAGGGAGGTCAGGCAATGTAATCAACCTCAAGATAGTCTTCTCAATTCTAACAAAGCATATACCTTCACAATGTTTACAATACAGTGACTGCTGGTTTCTGGATTTGTTCCTTCGTTTGAAAAGTAACTTCCATTTTCTACATTACTGCTTAGTTCCTCACTTGGATCCTAAATATGATAAACAATGAAATTGAATAGAAAGTTAACAAAAGAGCCTCACAATTTGATAGCTTCTTCTAAAAACCAATACTTTCATATGCAGTCTATTTCTTCGATAAGCTACTCTTATTGTATCATATATCTGTAGTCAATTACCGTAGCGGCCATGAACAATATGTGATTAAGTTCTTGCTGCAACGATGATCTCACAATTCCAGCCTGAAAACGAGCAAGCAAAACATAAATGAGTTGATTGATATTCACGGATCAGACTTTTGTAGATTCTATAAACAGTCAGATGGAAGAGGCAGAAAAGAAAAGAAAAGATAAACAAACCTCAATCGAGAAATTATTTGAACAACAGTGAAAATGAGAATCTTCTTATGATGTTATTTTTTTTCTCGAGAAATCAAATTCCTAGAATAGAAAAATTTCCCGAGAAAATGACCAAAAAAGGGAAAATGAGGAGAGGAGACAGGAGGCAGTGAAGAGAAGGTAATGGAAAGGTGGTTAGTGGCCAGCATTTTAAATAGCCGAGATATGCCATGTCAGATCTTTATTTTTATATAATACTCTATATATATATATATATTTTATTATAATAAAAGCATAGCGTTGAATTATCCACTTAATTTATAATAATATAATAGAAATCTAAAATCTATGAGTGGTTCATTTGTATTAGATAATTAATTTGTCTGAATAAAATTTATTTAGATAATCTATGACATGATTCGGTTAAATCTTTGTCTTTTTGTATCAATAAATTTAAATTGTTACGATTTGATTGGTTAAACTACATAGATTTAATCAATTCAATAGATTATGATAAGATTCTTAACAGATTTTGCTATTGGTTGAATTAAAAAATTCCTTAATTGTTACGATTTAATTGGTTAAACTACATGAATTTTATTAATTGAATTAAAGATATTTCTTTAATTGTTACGATTTTATTAGCTAAACTACATAAATTTAATCAATCTCTATTATAATAAAACCGTAACGTTGAATTATCCCTATAATTAATAATAATATAATATAGATCTAAAATTTATGATTGGTCGATTTGTATTAGATAATTAATTTGTCTCACTAAAATTTGTTTATATAATTTGTCACATGATTCGGTTGTATCTTTGTTTTTTGTTGGCACTAAATTTTCATTGATTTGATTTGATTTGTTGAGTTTTAAATCAGTCACATCTAAGATTTTACACGAAAATAAGTTTGTTAAGATTATGATAAAGATCCTTAATTAAATAGATTTCCTTTGTTTGTTAAATTATGATAAGAACATTAACTCAATAGTTAACTAAATACTTTATATCAAGGGAAAATCAAATAAAAGATATTCCTAATCCTAACAGATTATAAATTTAATCGAAGTCTATATAAGAGACATCTTGGAACAAATTTGATAATATTAACGAAATTGACACCCTTTTTCTCTCGATTATTGCTTCTTCATCATGTCTTACTCTAAAAATTTTTCGTTGAAACCTAGAAAAGAAACTTGGATGATTAAAGTCAAAATTCTAAACCTCTGGAAGGTATACGACAAAAATACATGGTCAAACGATTGATATGGTTCTTTAGGATTTTAAGGTATATTATTAATAATTTATTTATGTGAATCCTTTTATAATAATTTAAGATATTTTTTATTAATTGATATCTCTATTATAATAAAATTGTCGCAATAAGATTTTTTGTATCTTTGTAATAATATAATAAAGATTTTAAATCTCTTGATTTGTTTTGAATGGTTGATTTGCTTAAACTCATTAATTTATCTTTTTGTTTAGATAAGATTATTTTTAAAAACTAATTATTTTTTTGATTTGATTTCAATAAAAACATACAATTAAAAAGAAAAATTTAGCTATTTAAGATTTGATTTTTGTTGATTGAAAAAACAATCTCTAACCAATTAAGATTTGAATTTTGTTTGTTAAAAATAAAATTTTAACCAATTAAGATTTGATTTTTATTGGTATAGAATGACTAATTAGAATTTGATTTTTGTTGGTTTCAAAAAAAAAATCTTTAACCAATTAAGATTTGATTTTTGTTGGTTCTAGAAAAAAATATTTTGTTGAGATTTTGATAAGAACCTTAATATGATTTTGTTTGTTTTAACAAATAAGTTTTTTTGAATTTAGATAATAAAACCGTAACAATAAGATTTTCCATACTTTTATAATATAATAATAGAGATTTTAAATTTTAGATTTGTTTTGATTGGTCGATTTATTTTAACTAATTAATTTTTGTGAGTAACATTTGTTTAAATAATTTTTCATATGATTTGGTCTTATCTTTATCTCTTTGTAGCAATAATTTTTTTATTTCGTTAATAGAGATTTTGTTTATGATTTGATCACGTTTTTGAACCTTAATTTGATTGGTTGTATTTTTGAACCTTAATTTGATTTCTTTAGTTATAGTTATTTTAACAAATAAGTTAGTTAAGATTATGATAAGATCCCTAATTAAACAAATTTTGTTTGTTAAATTATGATAATAACATTAATTCAATAATTAATCAAATACATTATATCTAATTCAATAATTATATTTAAAGTTCTTAAATTTGTTTTGATTGGTTAATTTGTTTAAACTAATTAATTTATCTTTTTAGATAGAATTATTTTTAAAAACAAATTATTTGTTTTAAATTAATTTCAATAAAAACATACATCTAAAAAGGAAACATTAACCAATTTTAAAAAGAATTTCTTACCAATTAAGATTTGAATTTCGTTTGTTAAAATAGAAAACCTTAACCAATTATGATTTTATTTTTGTTGGTTTAAAATGAAATCTCTAACCAATTAAAATTTGATTTTTGTTGTTTTTTTAAACCTTTAACCAATTAAGATTTGATTTTTTTGTTTTAAAATAAATCTTTTGTTTGGATTTTAATAAGAATCTTAAGATGAGTTTGTTTGTTTTAACAAATAATTTTGTTTGTATTTTTATAAGAATCTTAATTTAAATATTATTGTTCAACACAATATAAAAAGTAGGGGTGTCAAAATGGGTAAAAAGCGATGTGTCAACCCAATCCAACCCATACCCATCAAGCCATTGGACTTGAAATTTTTGACCATAATGGATTAACAAGATTAATGGGTTGATGGGTTAAATGATTTTGGGTTGGAATGGGTTGAGTTCTAATGGATTGATGGGTTGAAACGGGTTGACCCATTAACTTATTAAAATTTAAAATTTGAACCACAAACCAACCCATTTTTCTCTCTCTATTTTTTTACTCATTCTCTTCATTTTCTCTTTTGCCTCCTTTTTACCCTCTCTCATCTTTTTACTTTCTCTCATCTTTTTTACTTCTCTCTCCTCTTTTTTACTTTCTTTCCTCTTTTTACTTCCCTCTTTTTTTTTTACTCTTTATATTTTTTACTCTTTATATTTTTTACTCTCTCATCTTTTTTATTTCTCTCCTATTTTTTACTTCTCTCTCCTCTTTTTTACTTTATATTTTTTACTCGCTTTCCTCATTTTCTCACTATTTTTTACTCTCTCCTCATTTTACTCCCTCTTCCCTTATTTACTCTCTCTCCTCTCATTTTACTCTCTCTCCTCATTTTACTCTCTCTCCTCATTTTACTCTCTTCTCATTTTACTCTATCATCATTTTACTTTCTCTCCTCATTTTACTCTCTCTCCTCATTTTACTCTCTCACCTCATTTTACTCTCTCTCCTCATTTTACTCTCTCCTCATTTTACCCTCTCATCATTTTACTCTCTCTCCTCATTTTACTCTGTCTCCTCATTTTACTCTCGTTCTCCTCATTTTACTCGCTCTCCTCATTTTACTCTCTCCTCATTTTACTCTCTCCTCAGTTTACTCTCTCTCTCTTCATTTTACTCTTTCTCCTCATTTTACTCTCTCCCCTCATATTATTCTTTCTCCTCATTTTACTCTCTTTCCTCATTTTAGTCTCTCTCCTTATTTTACTCTCTCCTTATTTTACTTTCTCCTCATTTTACTTTCTCCTTATTTTACTCTCTCCTCATTTTACTCTCTCATCATTTTACTCTCTCTCCTTATTTTACTCCCTCTCCTCTTTTTACTCTCTCTCCTCTTTTTACTCCCCCTCCTCATTTTACTCTCTCTCCTCATTTTACTCTCTTTCCTCATTTTACTCTCTCTCCTCATTTCACTCTCTCTCTCCTCATTTTACTCTCTTCTCTTTTTACTCTCTCTCTTTTTCTCTCACTCTATTTTTACTTTCTCTCTCCTCATTTTACTCTTTCTCCTCATTTTTACTTCTCTTTTTTTTTTAATTATCTCCTTTTTGTCTCTCTATTTGTAAAAACAATTAAACTCATGTATTAAAATGAAAACAGATATCTGAAAAATCTCAACAACTATTATAAAAGATAAAATAATTAAACTATTCTATTTTCAAAAATAATTAACGGGTTACCCACGAACCCGTCCAAACCCATTAAATAAAATGGGTAATGGATCAATCCAACCCGTTAAGTAAATGGGTAATGGGTTAACCACAACCCATTAACACTTAAACCCATTGGATAATGGGTGGGTTGAGTTGGGTTTACCCATTTTGACACTCTTAATAAAAAGTATTTCATCCTAATCCAAATATCTTACATTTAGGGGAAATCAATATAACAAAAATATTAATCAAATTCTATATAAGAAACATCTCAGAACAAATTTAACAATACCGAAGATTTGTGTACTCTTTTTCTCTTGATTTTTGTTTTTCTTCATCGTGTATTTCTCTAAATTTTTTTGGTTGAAATCCAATAAATAAATCTGGAAGATTAAAACTAAAATTCTAAAACTCTAGAAAATGTACTCCAAAATACATGTTTAAACAAATGATATGGTTCATTGTGATTTTAAGGTACGTTATTAATAATTTATCTATGTGAATATTTTATAATAATTTAAAATATTTTCTAATTAATTGGTATATATATATATATATTATGGTGATAAAATTTACTATAATGTGAAGAAGAATGAATTGATTTCTAAATTCAAAAAACTTCTTGATCAATGAAGTACTAAAATCATTACAAACCTACAAATTTCTCCTACAACTCGAGCTTACCGTACTTCTACTCATAACTTCAAGGTCTCTTTCATGTACACAACTATAATTAAGCCAACAGATCTTTTACCAGATTCTGTGCTCAGATTATAATTAGTTGATTACCCATAATTATTTGAAAGATAACTTAAAGATATTTATCTTATATGTAAGTAATAACTTTTTATAAAAAATATTATTTTCGATTGTTAGTATTAGTTGTTAGAAAATAATAATACTTGTTATATATAATAGACATTATATATCTTATAAATTTTATACACAATCAAAATTTTAGTAAATATATTTATTAGAAAATGTATATATTTTTATTATAAGTATTAATTATTAAAAATAAGTATATTTGTTATATATGTAGATAAAAATAGAAAAATTTATAATCTCAATAAAAATATATGCAGAAAATAAATCAAATTTTTACAAAAACATAACTTATATGTAGAAGATATAAATATGTATATTTTTAAGTATAAGATAAAAAAACGAAATAACTAATCCTATCAATATATATAAAAACTAAATAAATAATGATATCAACTTTCAAGTTTTCATAAACTAAAAATTATATTAGTTATATTAAATTATCAATTTTATTAATCGAGAAATACATATTAATAAGATAATTATACATACATTTATATTAGTATACACTTGCTGAATTGATTAAAATATTAATAAATAAAAATATTTGTCAAGTCGATATTATAAAACAAATATATACATGGATCTACAAACATAAATAAATACAATTTTCAAACCCTATATATATATATATATATTTATATTTATATTTGTATATACTTGATAAATTACTTATGATATTAATAAATAAAAATATGTGTTCTTTCGATAATGTATAACACAACAAAATTAAATATAGATCTTAAAATTAAATAAATACGGGTTCAAAACCTTAAATAAATACGAGTCTAAAAATTAAGTTATAAATGAGTCTAAAAACATAAATGAACATGAGACAAAACTTAAATGACACAAGTAAAAAAATTATATGTAAATTGTAATGCATTGTAACTTAAGTAAATAAAGATAAAAATATATTTCGTGTACAACACTGGTGATCACTATAAATTTATTTTTAATATATCAAATATATATATAGTTAATTAATTAATAAATTTGCACATACAAATCAAATCATAAAATAATAAATAAAACAAATAAATATTACATAACCCGTGCATAGCACAAGACATCATCTAGTATATATATATACATATATATTTATTTAATACTGTCATGGAAATTTCGTGAAGGTGACAAATATTTGTGGCTGAGAACAAAGCTAACCTAAAGCCTCACTCTCGCTAATTGGTGTTGTGCTCCACGCGCTCCGTCCACTAGAATCTCATCTATCTTTCTAGATTCTGTGGATAAAGTTGGGAATACGATCGTAAATTATCATTAACAGATGTGATAGTTTTGTAATTATTCGGAAGATTTTTATTTGTTTGTTTCCAAATTCTCTGTCTTCCACTTGCTTTACTGATATTATTACTCTTTCCCCCCAAGACAATTCTAGTTCTCTGACTGCGGATTACTGCACCTGGACAGAATGAGCCTATAAAGCTTCACTGTTCCTGGATATTTTATTTTATTAGTCGGATCACGTAAACCATAAAAAAGTTTTGATAATCTAATATCAATTTAAATATTCCCTGCTTTCAATTCTACTTTATTTTTTGCGCTTCGCGTTTTAACCATTAATTTTGTAAAAAATCTGGAATTGCTTATTATTTTCATCAAAATAAAAACTCACCAGTGAGGTTATTTTTTTCTATTCGACTTAGTTAGTCGGTTCAATGATTGGTTATTACATTTTGTAAATCTATTACTTGTTTTTAGGAATTTGTTAATCAACAATTGTATAGCGATAATATCTTATAGATAATTAAAGATTGTATCTATATGTAATATCTTGAGATCGATATTTTGAATAACATAACAAGTTTCATTTTCTGCAACTTTACATATTATCAGAATCTGAAACAAAAATTCACTAAAAAACTCGAATTGAACAATGGCGGCCAACAATGGAGACGCTACGAATCTGAACACAAAGCTGAATGTGGCGGTGGAGGTACGAAGAAGCATCTCACTGTACAATTTGACTTCAACAGACAATCTATAAGCAGTGATCTCACATCCTTTGTTGAAGGAAACGAACTATGATGAATGTGCGGTTCAAACCAAACCTCGACCTCGTTATGAAGAGAAAGACAAGGGTGTAATGTGTTAACATTGCAACAGAGCATGTCACTCTTCTGATAGTTGCGATTGCTGTCATCGAATATCTCAAATTGTAGGGAGTGATACCTCGAGCTCAAACTGTTTCGACAAGATGACGTGGTGGTTATCTGAATGGTGGACGTGGTGGTTATGTAAATGGAAGACGTGGCTATGGAAAAACATCTATTGCTAATCATGTATACACTCTAGATGTTGATAAGCAAGGGATCATCAATCATGTGGTGACAGATGCAGATCGGAATGGGATCAATGGGCTGAGTGAACAACAATGGAAATTGGTTAAGAACATTCTCAATGTTGGCAATGAAATAGAGAGTGTTCCTGGTAAATCACTCTCACCCTCTTGGATTATGGATACAGGTTTTCCACATCACATGACAGGAAGATTTGAGGTGTTAATATATGTGAGACTAATGGATCAAGTTTTAGTAACACTTGCTAATGGGAGATAACAAGTATCGAGAACCAAAGGACCAGTTCAACTGAGTAGTGGATTGACTTTGAAATCAGTTTACTTTATTAAAGAGTTCAAGTTTGATCTGATTTCTTTAGCACAACTTACAGAAGAAACAGATTGTGTGATGCAGATAGCTAAACAGTTTCCCTTGATTCAGGAACCCCAATACGAGGATGGTGATTGGAGCTGGTAAGAGAGCTGAACGGACCTATCATTTCTACAGAATGGAAGAGGCTGGAGCTGTGACCATAAATGAGAAAAAAAAACTGTCAACTTGTAGCATAGAAGGATGGGACATCCATCTACAAAAATATTAGGAAAGATGTCTTTTGTTTCTAGCTAAGTTTCTTCGGATGGTTTGAATAAAGATTGTGATGTATGTCTTTGGGAAAAGCAAAAAAAACACCTTTTCTGATTAATATGAATAAAACGACTAAGCTTTTCAAACTTTTGTTCATGTTGATATTTGGGGACCATATCGAACTTCCTCTCATTGTGGCTTTCGCTGTATTTTAACTGTTGTTGATGACTACTCAAGAGGAGTCTGGATTTATCTTTTCAAAGAGTAAAGTCAAACAACCAAACGGTTGAAAGAATTTTTTGCTCTTACGAAATACAGTTCAATTTGCCAATTAAAGCTATAAGAAGTGACAATGGCTCAAAATTTGTGTCAATAGGAGATTTTTTTGACATAATAGTGTACTACAAGAGACTTCTTGTGTAAGCACATCTCAACAAAATGCTAGCATGGAAAGAAAACATAAGCATATTTTGATGCAAGAGCTTTATGTTTTCAAGCAAATTGGCCAATAAAGTTCTGGGGAGTGTGTGTGTTAAATGTGGGTTATCTCATAAATCAAACTCCTAGTTTAGTTTTACAATTTTAGACTCTGTTTGAAAGGTTGTTTAACAAGAAGCCTTCTTATGATCACATTAAGGTATTTGGGAGCTTGTGTTATGCACACAATCAATTGAAAGGAGGGCCGAGATAGTTTACTTACAGAAGTAGCCAATGTGTGTTCTTGGGTTAACCTCACGGAAAAGAGGTTGGACGCTATTTGATATCGAGAAACAAGAGTTTCTGGTCTGGAGGGATGTTGTATTTTCATAGTGCAAATTTCCATTTTCGCAAGATACTTTGACGTCACTTGACAATGATGATACATGCAACATTCTTTGGGCGCCAATATTTGATGGTTTTGTTGAAGAAAACAAAACTTGTATTTGTGATAATGGAATTAGGAATGTAACACCACTTGGTACTGTAACGAACGTCACGCCTAGATCTACGATAGTAGACTCTCACGAACATGCAATCACTCCAAATATTGCCTTTTTGACCGCCAATAGTGATATTGTACCAAGTACATCTGTCAACAAAACTGCATCATCAGCTCTTACTCCTACTCAACTCGATAATGATGCAAATAATCTGATTCCAGAACCACACTTGGCCGTGGTTTAAGAAAAAATATTGTACCAGTCACTCTAAAGAACTTTGTTGTGAACAAAGCTGAAATGAAACCTGCAGATTTCAAGCAAATATCGTATCCTATCTCAGTTAAACATCGATTTTCTAAAAGTCATACATCTTATGTACATGTTATTTCTACACATGAACCTAAGTCATTCAAAGAAGCCATGAAAGATGGCAAGTGGAAATCAGCTATAGAAAATGAGTATGATGCTTTGAAAACAAACAAAACTTGGACGGTTGAGATTTACTTCCATGAAAAAGGCTATAGGAAGCCAATGGACTTTTAAAGTGAAGTTTAAATCTAATGGTACAGTGGAAAGGTACAAGGCAATGCTTGTTGCATTGGAAAACAAGCAAATTGAAGGAGAGGATTATGGAGAAAAATTCTCGACAGTTGCAAAGATGGGTAGTGTCTAAATTTTTCTTGATAATGCTGCAAAAAAAGGGATGGGATATAGATTGGATAAATTTACATAATGCCTTCATTTATGGAGACTTGGAGGAGGAAATGTACATGAGAATGCCTCAGGGATTTTAATTGGACAATAAGAACTAGGTTTGTCGACTGCACAAATCAATTTATGGCCTAAAACAAGCACCACAGTGATGGTTTGCGAAGCCTGCTTCTACGATTAACTATGGTTTTGTTCAATCATTGGCTGACTACTCTTTATTTAGTTTTCATCGTGACATTATGTAGATACATATTTTGGTTTATGTTGATGATTTAATTATCACATGCAACTGTAGAGAGGCAACTCAAGAGTTCAAAGATTACTTGGCTTCATATTTTCACATCAAAGATTTAGGACCACTTAAATATTTTCTTGGTATTGAGGTTGCTAGGAATAAAACTGACTTTACCTTTGTCAAAGAAAATATACATTAGATATTATATCTGAAGCAGGTTTGCTCAGAGCAAAAACCTGCAGCCATACCACTAGAACAAAACGAGAAGCTCGCCTTGTCAAGCTCACCTCCATGAAAGATCCCTCACAGTATCGTTGACTCTTGGGTTGTCTAATCTACTTAGGCGTAACTCGGTCACACATTGCATATTCAGTACATGTATTAGGACAGTTTATGCAACACCCTTGTCAAGACCATTGGCAAGCGGCATTGGTTCAGTTTTTAAAAACTGATCTGGGTTAAGGTATCTTGTTGCAGTCAAGTGGTACTTTCCAAGTTACTTGTTGGTGTGATGCGGAATGGGCCACTTGTCTAATCACAAGAAAGTCGATCACTGTTTATTTTGTTCAAATCGGTGTTTCTCCTGTGTCTTGGAAAACTAGAAAACATAAAAGTATAAGTCGTTGTTCTGTAGAGGGTGAATAAGGCAATGACTATGCTTGTTAAAGAGCTTATTTGGATCAAACGACTGCTCAAAACACTTGGTATGTTAAATACTCAGCCGATGGAGGTGTTTTGTGACAGTAAATCTACGATTCACATAGCAACATACCTAGTTTTTCATGAAAGGACAAAGTATATTAAGCTCGATTGTGACTTTGTTTGCAATGAGGTATTATCACAGAACATTGGTCTTCAGCATGTAACATCTCAGACACATTTTGCTGACATTCTAACTAAGCCTATAGGGTCAAGAATGATTCAAGGAGTTCATGTTCAATTTAGACATACATAACTTTATGCTCCAACTTGAGAGGGGGGTATTAAAGTTAGTTACTTACGATTGGTTTGGTAACTAATCGGTTCAATGATTGTCTATATTCATTTTGTAAATCTATTCCTTATTCTTAGGTGTTTGTTAGTCAACAATTGTATAACGATAATCTCTAATAGATAGTTAGAGGATAAATCTATATATAATACCTTAAGATCGATAGTTTTGAATAATATAACAAGTTTCATTCTCTGTAACGTTACGTGTTTATTGGATGCTTATGATTTTGGTATATGATATAACTAATTATTATTCTAATGATATAGGCCCTGTTCGTTTCGTGGTCGCTAGCGATTGCGATCAGCGACCACGACCAGTAACTGCGATCAAAAAATTAGTTTTATGTTCGTTTGTTAGTCGCTGCGACTAGTCGCTGCGACCAGTCGCTATGTTGTTCGTTTCGCAGTCGCAGCGACCAGCGACTCTTTTTTTATAAAAAGAAATTTTATTTTACAAATTTTTTTATAAATTTATTAATATATTCATAAAATTTTAAAATTTGTATGTTAATTTAAGTTAGAAAATACTGATATTTAT